>VZTB01000845.1:33560-54868 GCA_013397245.1 Thryothorus ludovicianus | reverse complement strand
TTATTTATTTTTTTATTTATTTACTTTCAGGGGAAAAGAATCCAAACACCAAAAGCCAAAAGTAATCAGCCAAACAAAAACAAATCAACCTAAGAAAACTAAGAAACTATCCAAATATTTTTAATTGAAAGCAATATGATCTATAAATCTAACAAATAAACTCAAATATATCCTCACGCATCCCCATGATTACACAAACACCAGATTGTTCTGGTGTTACATCTGGTTTGGTTTGCAATTTTGCAATGTTTTTCCAGTTCCTGGAAAGGTTATGAGCCAATCTACAGGTTGCTTAATGTTCAGATCATCCATATGCCTTATGGAAAGGAGGTCACATACAGAGACTGAGTTTATCATTGAGCAATGTAGCTAGACCTCCTATTTCTGCTGAAAACAATGAAGGAAATTATAATCTCAAGTGAGACTCTAGGGGCCTCTAGTCATTTGGCCCTCTCTTTCAAGGAAACCCTCCCACAGAGTGTGTTTAGTTCTTACAAACCATTTAAATTGTCCTCCCTCCCCTGCACAATGCTTGTCTTTCCTGGTTCAACAACATACTTCTGATTTTCTAAATTCTGTAACAGTGTCAAAGAATCACATCAAGGAAAGACCAGAAAAAATAAATTTTTCTTATATTCATGTAAATGTAGACTTAATTTCTAGATTTATACTGGTCAGAAATACAAGATGGTCAGTGCTTACTGAGAGAGAAAACTGTGCACTGTGTCAGTCAGTACAGCCATTGATCATGGGTATGCTTCTGCATGTAGGTAAAGGTTTTAGCATAAATTACCACCTTGAATTCAATCTCAGTTGTGCACTTCAGTCATTTGTGATGGTCCATCCCAAAGCCCAAGACAGGCTTTGTTAACCCAGTTGTTAGGCTTGCCTGGTGTTACAAGAGTCTGTTTAGAGTCTATCTCAGCACTACATATGCATGAAAGACATTGAAGCAGCTTTCATGTACCATAGATGGAAACTGCTGCCATAAGATTCAGTAATTCATAGTGTATTAGAAATTGTGTTGACAGGAAGATACGAATAAGGAAAGCTTTTATTTTAATTCCAGCTGAGATAATTTTTCAATATTCACATCATAAAATCACAACAAAATGATTTATCAAAACCTATTCCATGATACTTTAGCAATTTCAAGAATGCTTCTGTGATTATTTTCCTATAATCCTAGGACTTGCAGTAAGCCTCATATTACTACAGTGTGGCAGCTTGCGATGGATATGAATACCAGAAGCAATAAAAATTGTAAAAACACCCTTGAGCACATGCACAAAAGACATTGGTGCTGGCTTATGCTGATATTTGTTTGAAATGAGTAAGGCAGTCCTGTGTAGCATTCAAATCCCTGCCAGTAAGGCTTCTTAAGCACATCATGACATCATCTTTTCTCTGTTATCAGAGAAGTAAAATTGTATTTGATTACAATTCTGTGTCTAGGAAAACAAGCAAAGCTCCTAAGCTCCTTCTATGTTAATCAAATACTTTTCCATTTGACTGATTCAGTTAAAATGAGATAAAAAAGACTCACTATTAGGTTTCTTTAACAAAGTGAGCTTCTTTAAGCTTCTTTAACAAATTGGCAGATAGGAGAAATTACTGTGGTTTAGAGCTGTGATTGATGAGCACCTGCCTTTTTAATACCTTGACGCCAGAGGTGACATATTACAGAAAATAACTGGTAAATTGTCTATATGGTAGCTTTGTGAGTATAGACAATGTTAAGTGAAGAGTCTTGCCTTGATAGTGTCTTCTGCACTGAACATTGCTCAAATAACAAGCAATCCTAAAATTAAAGAGCACTTTGGGAGCCAAATTGAATTTAAATGTTTGTAATTCTGTCACACAGGTCTTCCATGGTCATAGAAGCAACCGAGGGAAACATAAATTGTACACACAAAATTTTCACTGTATCAAAGTACTTAACTAGTTTAAAAATTCTAATTTAAATTAATAGGTATGGAAAATATATTTTAATTTTATTTAAATCACATGAAATTTGATTTATTATTCAGACATTTCTTATCTTATTCATGATCACAGAAAAAGTAGTGTATATCATTTATAAATTATGCTCTGAGATTCTGACATGTTTCTCTGAGCTGTGAAATGACACGTTATTTTCTGAAATACAGAAACAATAAAATACTGATTTTTTGCTTTAATTTAATTAAAACACTCCACTTTTAAAAGCTTTCTAAATACAATATAAGTAGTTTGTTAAAATTTGATGGGTTTATATGTAGGAAATACTTGTTTATGAAAAGAACTGTTCTTTACTTCAATATAGAAAAGTATATCTATGTAAAATTACATTTAACAGTACAAAAAAAAAGTAGTCTCCCCTACGTGCTTCTGCAGGCTTGTGTTTTTGATTCCTTCTAATGGTTCTCCTTGAAAAATAGAAAACCTTAATCCCTGCCCCATACATAAAATTACTTCCAACCTTGTTTAGTCGATAAGATATGAGCTTATACGTAATTCATTTTTAGGATAAGCCTCTTTTCAGGTCAGTCAAATGAATAGGCCCCACATCAATTGTGATAGCAGCATAACAGTGATTTGCACCTATCCAAAAAAGTCCTTTTTCATGACCAGTGGGAGCTAAAGATTCTTACTGTAAATAAAAAAATAGTCTTATTTCATCAATATTTGTTTAATTTATGGTATCAATAATCTCATTCAAGATATTTAAGATATATATTTTTTAGAATTGAAATGCAATTAATTATTCCAAGATTGCTTCCTCATACTTTTGAGTTTATGACTGAGAATTTAACATTCTTACCATAGTCCAACACAGAGAAGTTGATTTTCAGATCTTAATGAATTATATAATTTAACTGCTGAATTATATCATTTAACTGCATTGAATAATTAATTATATCTTTCATTAATTTTGCTTTTTGTAGTTTAAGTGATGCTACTTTATATGCCATGGATATAGCGAAACTTTTATTTAAGTACACTGTAGAATCCTAACAGAATGTCACGTAGAAACACTACAACCTTTTAAAACAAATTTTAAAAGTATTTGTCTTCAGTATGCTGAAATATTATGTTTGTTCTGAATTTGCGGTTTTTTTTCTTCTTTTAACAGAAGGAGTTTAATAGTGATTGCAAATTGAAGGAAAGAATAGAAGAAAATGGATATAACACATATGCGTCCTTAAATTGGAAGCACAATGGAAGGCAAATGTTTGTGGCCCTGAATGGGAGGGGAACCACAAAGAGAGGACAGAAAACAAGAAGGAAAAACACTTCAGCTCACTTTCTTCCTATGGTAGTCATGTCATAGATGAACAAACTATTTTTTGACGCAGTTGAACCAAAGGCTGTTATGTCAAGGATATTTTGTAATTCTCTTAAAAGATAGATGCGGAGAAGTAGCACAGACACCTGCATGTATGAAATGAGAGCAGGGGAAGCCTTTGAAGGTTTTGTACTTATTGCTGGCACATGAAATACCTTTATTTAGTTTGTTGTCGTATCTTATAATCAAAATGAAGCTGGATCAAAGGGGATGGAATTTTTTGCCAGTGTGTACTTTTTTTTTTTTTTTTTTTTAATCACTGCAACAGACCTTGATGGACATAAGACAATCTGTTGCGTGATCTTCATGGGGAATGCTATTTATGGAATACTAACTCATATCAAAGTCCTTAATTGCTCATTCAAGCCTAATGATTCAGTGAACAGTTAGACACACAAGCATTTACTGGAAGCACTTGGGTCATATGCACAAATAATGACATTTCTGGAGGAGCCTTGTGGATGAATGGTTAGGATAAGCAAAGTAGTGTGTAACTGTTCTAACAAAATGAATAGTATGGTTTGCTTGTAAGTCCTAAACTCATTTCTTTTTATTTCTCTCTAAGTTATTTATTTAATAGGATGTTAAATATCTTTTTTATTTGAAATGTTTCCTCATTTGCTTCTTTCTTATTTTCCCTTTTCCTTAGTATTTCACAGAGAGGTTGATAGATTAAAATGTCAGAAACTCAGAAGTACTTGGAGAATAGGTATTAGACAAGGCTTTAAAGGCAGAATTTAGAGTGTATATTCCATTTTTTTCCTAAACTGTCTTGCACTTAAGCATAAGACCAAACAAGCCGTGCTTGGATTTATGGTATTGGGTGTCTCTATACTGGAGAAATTTTTGTACTTATCAGCACTCAAGAAAAACCTTGAAGAAATACTTTGTTCAAAGGGTCTTTCTGCTATTTTGAAATTGAGAGAAGGGGCCACATCTGTACTTGAGTGTCAATGCATCTGTGTGTATATTCATCTGACTTTGATTTCAGTTTGGAGCTAGAATGTAACACACTGCTATCAGTGTGGTATTCTGCAGCACACAATGGGCTGGAACCCTGATGTGGTCAGCCCTCTTAAAATCACTGAGACTGCAAGTGTTAAAACAGTAGTGTGTAATTCCTAAGTGTAACATTTGGCTGCTGAGAGGTAAGCAAGAAGGCAACACAGTCCTGCACTCCTTATTAAATTGATACTCTCATTCAGCCCATTTGCCTTTGGTACCAACTTGAAGAATCACAGGCATATAGTGGGAATGATATCTAAGGGCTGCAAGACAGGAGATCCAAAATCATGCTCATGTGTTTTTCAGAGATTATTACTCACGTGTATACTATATATGAGAGCCAACTGAAAAGCTGTGCTGGTTTCCAGCTTTAGCATGCCTTTCATAGCCATCACAGTAACTGAAGGCTCAAAATACATAATATCCAGCACATTTTTATGAAGTGTTACTCGTCCCATGGCTTAACTTGAGCAACTGCAGTATAATAAAGTTAAGCATAATATGAAGTCTGTTCAATTAAAGGTACATAAAGTTTGTTTTATATTTTGCTTTACTCAGTAATTTTAGAGAGCTCTGGATAGCTCACCAGTGTAACCATATTGAGATTCATTTTGTTAGAGCAGATAAATAGAAAACAGTACATCAAACAATTTGTACCACTGTCTTCACATTGTATTCCACTAAATAAATAAATAAGCCTTTGCAGTGTCTTTAGTAAGAAACAAAAGTAGTATAATATTATTTTGTTTTAAATACTTTAACTGATAACTATAAGATTATATTGATGCTGCAGTTTATCTTCAATATTTCTCGTGAAAAAGTTGGTTTTATTTTTATTGTTTGGAGACTGTATTTTGGTACAAAGGAGAAGCCTTGCTTAATGTGTCTTTTTGAGAATGTTTAACCTCTATAAAGGCTGGTGTTGTTGGAATCTTCTATAACTTATTTAAGTCAATGTTTAACCAGCACTTCAATCTTAATCTGTTATTTAAATATTAGCTGTTTTTGTTTTAAAAAAAAAGCAAAAAAAAAAAGCTTTCCCATAAAATACAAAATGGTCAGATTATATTTCCTGTCCTTAAATAAAGTCAGCTGTTTTAAAACTAGAAATTCATTGGGAGACAACATATTTTTAGTTGATAGCTGATATTGTATTTCATGGTACTTTATCTCCAGTTTTCTTCTTCACAAATGACATTTTTCTAGAAAGAGAAATAAGGATTTCAGATTTTCGTTGTAATTGCAGCTCATAGCAAAACTAAACTAACATGATAAAAGTGAGTTTCTGTTGTTTAAATTTGTAATCAGTAATTAAAACTGACAAGACATAATAGACCACCCGTACTGAACCTTCAGTATGAGTTCGGATGAATGCAGTATTGAATGATGACTTAAAGAACTTTTAGGGTACAAATGAAATTCTCTTCTTACAGAATTACCTAGATGGCTTGGTCAGGGGAGGATTATGCATAAATATTATCATAGTACTCAAAACACCATGCTGCTCAAACAACAAGATCAGGCAATATCACTTTCCCAAAGTGAGCCCGGAGCCTTTTGTGACATGAAGAGTGGTTTCTGAAAATTACCCAAAATAAAACCCCTTGAAGGAATCAATGATTCCTGTGTGTTTGGTATACTGTAACACCCACTATAGTGGGAGCAAACTGCAGATATTAGAGTATCCCAGATCCTCAACCGTAAGCTCTGTTTTCTGTCGCCCTGAGCATAACAGTCTCCTGAGTAAAAGGAAAACAGGGGAATGGGTTTATAAAATAAAAGGGATACCAAAATCACTGAGCAACAATGTATAGTATGTTATATTTAAATAAAAATAATAAAATGTGGGGATTAGAGAATAAAAGTATTGTCTTTCTTTGTTTTATTAACCTGAAATTGTACTGCACAATAAAAATAAAAAAGAAAAAGATCTGTTGTATTATGGGCTGTGATTTCATGCTTTATAGCCCCCAAACAAAAATCACTTGATTTCTAAGCATTTTTAATATTTTGTATGTGTGAGGACACTATCTCCACACTAATAACAACCAAATGCTTCAGATTCTTCCTGTATTTGAATACACCTAGTTTTATACAGTGGAATAAAGCAATGAATTCAGAGGAGGCATGTTTGATGAAAGATTGAAGGGATTTAGGAAGAAGAGCATGTACTAATATTTTTAAAGTAAACTTTAGATTTGGAAAAATAGTTACATTTTGTATAAGACTTTATTCAAGGCATTTCAGGTCATGAAGTTCACCAAAGGTTGTCATGCTTTAGAAGTAGGAGCACAACTTGGTAGTTCATGCCCCTTCTGAAACTGGTTGTCTCTATTCAGACAAACAGGAACTGTTCAAGGAGTGATCTTGAAATTAATGTATGAAAACAACACTTCTTTTGAAGTATCAAGTGTATCATTATTTACTCTGTTAAGTCAGACTGTGGGACCAAATTTATCTTCCTAATTTTCTATTAAATTGAAGAAAGAAAAGCGTAAGGTTTAACAAACACTTTCTGCTCCAGCTAGTCAAGGTGTCAATACTGATGGTATTTTTCAGGAAAAGATTCCTGACTAAAACAATTTCAGTGCAACTTCAACTAACAGAAGGAAAGAGAAATTTTTTCCCATGGTATTGTTAGCAAAAAAATAGAATATGAAAAATTAATTGGCTTTTAGTCTATAAATTATGATTCATAGTTACTCTTACCTCCCAAACTTTTTGGATTTCATGTTTAACTATCTGAAAGCTTTTTTGAAATAAGTTTAGGATTTTCTAATGATTCACAGTGCATCTCATACCTGATTTTTGTATTTTCACTTGTTAATCCCAGAAAAAAAATTTGTGTGTCCTTTGTCTACGGCAACAATTTATAAAAATAAGCTCCTGTGAAAGGCAAAATAAACAAACTGTGATTAAACCTCAAATAACTGATAAAGGAGTAGTGACTTCTGAGTTACTGGGCTGCAAAGAATTTCCACTCCTGAAATACCTCACCAAGACCTTTAGTGATGTCACTGGATGCTGTTTCGTTAATGCAGAATGGAATCATAGAATGTTAAGGGTTGGAATGGACTGTAAAATGTCCCAGCCACCCCTGCCATGAGCAGGGACACTCCCACTAGACCAGGCTGCTCAAGGCCTGGCCTTGAACTCTTCCACTTCTGTGGCAATCCACAGCTGCCCTGGAACTTGTTCCACCACACTCATAGAACATTTCTTCCATACATCTAAACTAAATTTCCCCCATTTCAGTTTGTACCCATTGTTCCTTTCCCTATCACTGTAGTTCATATTGAAGAGTCTCTCTCCAGCTTCCCTGTAGTTCCCCTGCAGATTCTGGCAAGTTGCTGTGAGGTCTCCCCACAACCTTCTCCTCTCCAGGTTGAACAGCCCCAACTTTCTCATCCTGTCTCTAGAGTAGAGGTGCTCCAGTTCTCTTATCAGCTTTGTGGCCTCTTCTGGACTTGCTCCATCAATTCCATGTCCTCCTTATGTTGGAACCTCCAGATGAGGTTTCAACAGAGCAGAGCAGAGGGGCAGAATCCCCTCCCTCAACCTGCTGGCCATATTTCTATGGGGTGGATGCAGCTCAGGATTCCATTGGCTTTGTGAGCTGTGAGTGTACATTGCTGGGTAATTCAGGGAGTGGAATGAAAAATTGACATATTTTCTTTTTTGTTTATATGATGCCCAGATAATTTTTATGCTTTCCTGCATTAGAAATAGTCCTGGAGTTTCACTTGCCCATGTTTTCAAAAATGAGCATCAGTCTTGTACTGCTATGTGCAATGTATTTCTTGTCCAGTTATAGTCAATTCCTGTGTTTTCTTCCTTCTTTTACATATAATAGCACAATTCATAAACAGTTTCTGAGGGAAATTGCAGTACTGATGTCTGCAGTAAATTGTCATCAAAATCACAGACAGAAGACTCATTTCTCGTTCCATGTAGAACATGACACAGACAGCCTGTGATCCCATCATGTTATGATAACCCTTGTCTCCCCTGAAGCTGCACGTACACAGGTGCAAAATTAAATGTTGAGAATAACTTGGTAATTTTAACAGTAACTATGCACAAGATACGTTGCAAATGAAAATGTATTTTCCACCTTCCTTCCTTTTCCATGGTTCCCTCAAGGAAAGGATATTATGTCATTAGTATTATTGTTGAGGTTGATTCTGTTGTTATTATTGCTAGTATTGGTGGTGGTAGTAGTAGTAGTAGTGGTAGTGGTAGTAGTAGTAGTAGTAGTAGTAGTAGTAGTAGTAGTAGAGTCTTCATTACTCTTATTAATTGGTAACCAATACGTGACCTGTCCTGGTCTGTGACTGAATCTTGCTTCAGTGATGAAATAGCATAGAGATATCAGCAATCTTGTCGAAAAAAGATCTGTCTCTTTCTCTTCCTCATGGTCAGCCAATTCAACTTACTGAGTGCTACTGATATAGTACGCAGTTTGTGCTCACTTTATAACTTAAGCTATAAGATTCCAGCTTTGGAAGAAGAGATATGGCTCTGTTTATCATTTTAAATGAGTACTGTATCCTTTGCCTGACAGAGACAGATAAGATTTAATTCATTTATTTATTTAACTGATTGCTTCTTAAATGTTACTAAGTGAACGATATAGTGTGAGAGAAAAGACTTGCTGATAGCCCTAATTATTGCATTTCTATGATAATTGGGAGATGGAGTGGGAAGGTACAATATCAGAATTCTTAAAGTGCTTTAATACAAAATTCTGCAGCAAGGTTCAGCCTATGCTCATGCTGAAGGCCACCATCAGCAGATGAATGTCTGGGCCCCAAGACTGGGGAAGTAATTTATACAGAAGCTCTGGCTGGAGTTTACTCCCCCCCTGACTGGTCTAGTGTGTAAACCATACTCTGCATCAAAGTCATAACAAAATTGAATCTGATTACATGTACAGACGTAGAATGTGAAGCAAATTCTACTGACAGTCAGAAACAGACAGTGACTGAGTTTAAGTTGTCTGCAGCAATCTTTTTTTTTCTTCCCCTCCTCTCTGTAACTCAGCATTTTCTTTGGACTTTTCCAGAGGCTTGACACAGTTTTCCCTCGTTGCAGATGAAATGCAATACAGAATGAGATTACTAATAACACATCCTACTTATACCAACTAAGGATGAAAATTCATTTGTGAAGAAAATAAAATGGAAACCCACAGTAAAACCTTGCAAACACACCTGTGGCTGAAAACTGTCTGTGACACGCAGGACTGGATATAACAGCAGACTACTCCTCAGCACTCTTGTGACAGACATGCTTGTTTTTAAAGACTAATTTGTATTAGATTTTCCTCAAATTTGTCATCTGTTTTGTCACAAAGGATTTTAGTAAGATTCAGACAGTTATATGAGTTTTCCATTCAGGATGTTTAATACTAGACACACAGTTTTGGCCCTAGAAGAAATTTGAGTTTCTTAGTGCTGAATTTGGAAGTGTACTTTAAGGAAAAACTAGAAAATTTCTCCATTCATTCATCTAATCCCACGGATTACAGTTTTTTGCTCACTTGTGGAGACAAAACATTTTAGAAGAAAGTTTTTTTCTGGGATGGGGGGCACCCTCAGGAAGTTTGCTGATGATACTGAGCTGTGTGGGGCAGTCAACACAGGGGAGGGAAGGGATGGCATCCACAGGGACTTGGACAGGCCTGAGAGGTGGGACCATGCAAACCTCAGGGAGTTCAGGAGGGCCAAATGCAAGGTCCTTCACTTGGGGGTTAGGGCAATTCCAAGCACAAGTACAGACCAGGCAGATAATGTATCGAGGCTAACCCAGGAGAAAAATACTTGGGCGTGTTTGTGGTCAAAAAGCTTAACGTGACATGACAGCATCTGGTTGCAGCCCAGAAAACCTGCCACATTCTGGGCTTCATCAAGAAGCCTGACCAGAAGGTCAAGGGAGGTGATTCTCCCCATTAACATTGCTCTCATGAGACCCCCACCTGGAGTACTCAGTCCAGATCTGGAGTCTACAACACAAGAGATATGTGGTCGTGTTGGAACAAATCCAGAACATAGCCACTAAACTCATCACAAAGATGAAACACCTCTTCTGAAGATGACAGGATGAGAGAGCTGGGAGAAGAGGAGGCTCCAGGGAGATCTCATTGCTGCCTTCCAGTACCTGAAGGGGTATTGCAAGAAGGCTAGAGAGAAACTTTTCACAAGGGGGAATTGTGAAAAGTTGAACTAAGTTGAAGGATAGGTTTAGATAATATATTAGAAAGAAATTTATAATCCTATAAGAATAAGATCTTCTCAAAAACCACAATGTTTATGATCATCATATGACACCATTTCCATATCACCATGCACATGTATCATCATCCGATTTTGAGGTAAAACCTCAAAACCACTGAGGGAACATTGATCACTTCTTCAAATATATTGAGACCAGTAATATCTGGTTGCATTGATTTTTGATACAAGTTGAGCTGGCAGTTTTGGTGGGTTGATAAGTAAAATATCCCTATTTTAAACACTGAATTAATTTAAGAATAAAACAATCAAACTGAAATACGGAAAATTCAAGTTAAGTATTTGGAAAAACTTTATTAACACTAATAGCTCTGAAAAAAACTGATTTGGATAATTGTATAACTTACTGAATTTTAGGCATGTAAGAGCTATCAGGAATGGTTTACATTGCTGATTCTGCCACAGAGACGAGCATGGAGCAGATCTCTTCCAAAGTTCCTTATATTTTGCATGATCCAGCTAATCATCTACTGAATCTTTATAAAACACAAGAAAATTAGCTGCCGGCATAGCTTTCAGTTACTACCAACAAGTTCAAAGCCAAGCTTGAACTTGTAGAAATGAAATGTAGACATCCTCTTAAAATTATCCAGAACCATACAGTTGCCCAATTACTTTGTACAAGGGTGTTGCAATAGGGAAGAAAATTATAATTTAAAATCTTTCTAAGTAAAAGAAATCAGAGTGACTAAAAGCAGCCAAAGAATAAGTTTTTTTGACAGAACATACACCCTTCCGGGAAATGTCAGCAAGCTTTTTGGTCCCACCTTACTAACCTTTGTAGAGAGATGCAATCTGGCTCTGTCTCAGGATTCCATTGCACACTGATTGCAGAAGGCAATACTGACATGAGCAGTTACAATATTAAAATGTCATTACCCATCTCCTTTCAACACTCAGTAACTTGCAAGAAAAGCAAAATATTATTTTCATACATAATGACTGTTTTTTTTCAGTGCTTCTTGCAAGAATAATGCCACAGTGAATAAAATCCTTCGTTAATCCACTCCTCAAAAGGCATTCCTCCCAGTGTAAGTTGACTTATGGATATTTTTCAGGAAAATTGACTTATTTCAGCTTTAACTAACAGCACTATGAATTAACCTGTAAACAGAATCACAGAATCATAAAATGGTTTGGGTTGGAAGGGATATTAAAAATCATCTTGTTCCCACCCTCCCTGTTACGAGAAATGAGAATGAACACCTCCCCTAGACCAGATTGCTCAATGCACTGTTCAACTTGGCCTCATCACTTCCAGAGATGTGTCATCCATAACTTCTCTGGCTAACCTGTTCCGGTGCCTCACCACATTCACAATAAATAATTTCTTCCACAAATTTTTCATATTTAATTTAAGTTTTTGATCTGATGGCAGCTTAATAATTTGTAGTGTATATTTCATATTTGTTTTCTTCCTTTAATTTTAAACAAAGAGTAGTAGTTGATCAAATAGCAGACTGACCTTTCATTATATAGAGTCCTCTATAAATATACTGGGGACAACTCACAGCTACTTACAGTTTCTTCTTCTGTCACTGTGGATCACCATTTTAATATACAGAGTGAAAAAGGAAAAATGTACAATGTTCATGACGATTATTTTACTGCTTGGACTCCGCAAGCATGGCAAAGATTCAGCATAACTAAAATACAGCAAGAAGAGGGCATAATTATTCCAGTTAATTGTAGTGCTAACAGATATGGATATTTCATGTAATATATAGCTGTAATATAATGCTGCGCATTCTAAATGCCATGTTCTTAAAGTAATTCTATTTTTATATATATAACATGCAATAATATTTGCATTCAACAGTTATTTATAACATACACAAGCACAGAGGCTTGCACCGTTGGTAGATTCTTGCTGATCTCATTCTACTGTTTTCTTATCTTTAGCTCTGGGGAAGCATCCATGTTATTCCCTGCTGTTGATTCTACAGCTTTAGTAGGAAGTTTGCTTAATCAGCAACCTTTAAAGATAATGCCCATCTCTAAACTCCACAACTCTTACAACTCCGTCTGACAAAGTCTTGGACCTCAAAATCATTAAGGCAGGTGTTCTCATTTCTCTGAATATTTGGCAGCTATCAGTTTGCTGTTCATAGAAAAAGTACAATTGTTAACTACAGCTAATCCTGTTATCAAAACTCCATTGTTTTAAATGCCAAAAAATAAACCTAATATACATTAATGGTCCAGTATGATCTCTTTTTTGATATGGTGGAATATGACAGAGAACAATAAAAGAATGTCATCATTAAAGTGTTATTATGCGTACTTCTTAGATGTATCTTAAGGAGGTTAGGCTTATCTCTTTATTGAAGAGATAGAATTCAAGGAGTGATTTATCAAAAAATAAAGATTATACAGGTTCCCATTTGGAGGGTTATATTTTCTTCAATCCAAAGAAAGGAACATGTACAAAACCCCTGCAGACGTACTGAAGGCAGAAGCAATGACCACAGCACATATCTCAAGACCTATAAGTCATATAAGACCTGTCAGGGAAATTCTCAGTGGAATCCTTTTATTTATGGGTGGGCAAAGATAGAAAGACAATTACTAAGTGCCAAGCCCTGTGGCAGAAGAAAGATTTGAGCAGCTGTGTCCTTAATACTCATAATAAAGGGGCTCAGTGCAGCTGACATCTGAGCCAAATAGCAATAGGGCATAATCCTTGAAGTACAGCACCATGACAGTATTTCAGAAGACAGCACTTTTTTTACTCAAAAGGTTAAGGAAGGAAATAGAAGTAAATTGGTATTTACCCATTTGGGATATAGTATCTAAACAAGACTTCATTATTTTAATTAGGTTAGCAAAATTAGTGAGAGAAACATAGTAATTGTTTATTGTGCTTTGGAAGAAAATACTACAGGTACTCCAAAGAAGCATAACAAGAACATTGGCCTTGGCACTGTAATGACCTACATAAATGCTCAATGTTGTTGAGAAGTGGCAGGTTCACCTATGTCAGCAAAGAGCTGCGGAAGGGGGGGAGTGGATACATCTAGAGACACAATAAAACTTTCACTGAAAATATTTTACCTTAGGTTACTTATTTAAGCAATTTTTTACCTCAATGCATGAGAATAAAAGGGATTGTAACACTGCAGAGCAGTGTTTCTTAACTTAGAAGGTATGCCCTGAGTGCAGCCAGATGATATATGAAGTTTTATGAATAGAAGATCACTGCAAAAAACAGCTAGGCCAGGACAGACATCATATCAGGAGAGCAACATAAAAATTTAAATGTGACTAGATGAGGAACACAACAGGAAGACAGGAGTATTGGGAAGAATGAGTTAAATTAACATGCAAAATCTCACAGTAAAGTTTCAATTTGTGTTTTGAGCAGTGTCTGAGCCTTAGGGAGAAGTTGAAATTTTCTTCAAAATCAATCCTAGAAGTAAGGCTATTGGCTACTAAATATTAAATTAAATATTAAATTAAATGTGATTTCGTTCGTTTCAAGCCCTCACAGAATGTCCATGTTGTAAACATTTTCCTGGTAACATTATTGTGTTTTATGTAAATATGGAGAATTTTCTTAACTTGAGCCGGATTACATTCAAAACAAGCACCATGTAACAAGGATGGTCCTTGTTAAACAGAAGACTGCTGGCTGTACTATTGCAATACATAGAAAAATTGTGCCATTTCCTGTCATTTTTTTATTGAGCATGAAGTCCACAACAGATTTCCTGCCACCTAGGTAGAACTGAACAGACACACTCTCACTCTTGCTCTGCCCTGCAAATGCATAAGCCAGTTCTGTACGATGTCACAGTGCTGGCTGTGGGTGTCTGCAGCAGTCTGTGCTTACCTGGGCACACAACAGAGCCTGTGCCAGCCCAGGAGCTCTGACAAGGAACAGCTTGGCATGCCAGACCTCTGCCACTGAATGCGCTTAGGAAATCCTGGGACTTTCTGAGGGAAGCTTTGGCAGCTGCACCCAGACAATATCGCTTTTTGGAATAATGGAAACTTTAAGCAAGAGTGGATGTAGTTAATGAGGTGCAAACAAGAAAAATAGATCTGATGGTCAGTGTTTTATATGACATGTTCAGGTAAGACTCTTGCTCTACTCTAAGTATTGCCTCCTAGAAAGACCAATAAGAGCAAGAGAAGCATAAAAATCAAACATGAATAATGAAGTCAAGACAAAAGAGAAGAGTTGAAGTAGAAAATGCCAGAAGCTGGCTGTTGTGGGCTGTGAGGTGGGCTAGTAGATCAAGCAATTATTTAGTTTTGTGCAATTATTTGTACTTCTGCTTACTGTGTGCAGTGATCATGAGAACTCCATCAGTACCATCGCTCCCTGGACACGCTCCACGCTGCTGAATGAACCACTGCTTCCACACTCCCACAACTGTTGTTCCTTTGATCATGAGTATTTGAACAAGAGTTTTTTATACATACTCAGTTATAGAACTTTTCAGTAATTACACTAGCAAACAAGGCAATTATCTTCTTATATTTCTTCACACACAAAAAACTAGAATGGAATATCACTTCATCTTCACAAATTTCTCTATCATGGCTGTATTTTCTCAAGCAGATTGTAAGAGACTATGGCCTAATTTGTGCTCGACTGAAGTATATCCACTTGAAAATGATCTTATCTTGACAGAAGTATGTTTAAAGAGAGACAAAGTCCAGTTTTGTCTCAGTTACATGTTTTTCTGGTTTATTGCAAATCTTAGGTTTTTTCTTCATTTTTTTTTCACTCTAGCTAAAAAGTGGAGATAGCTAGTGTTTGACTTTTTGTGAAGGACCAAAATCAAGTCACCCCTTACGTTTCTGAACAGTAAAAATTTCTTCAGCTTATCATAAGGCACATAGTTCCTGTTCTGATAAAGTTTAATTCCCTTCTCTCTCTTCTTTTCTTTTTTTTTTTCTTGTTACAGCATTTCTAGTGTCTACAGTATTCTACCACAAAGACACAAATAAAAAACTTTTGGTTTTTTCACCCCTGCTTATAGTCAGAGCATGACATTAGTTCACCTTTTACCACAGAATATTTTCCATGATGTTACTTTGTACAGATACGTAAGAAATTTATATTTATGTCCAGGGCAGTGATGAAAATCCTGAATAGCATCAGGCCTAATACGGAACTCCTGTATGTTCAGTTGGGGTTTTTTTTCTGACTGCTACTTTTTGCCAATGTTTTACTGCTACTTCATAATTTTGATTTTTTTTTTAACTGCAATAAGATACAATGACTAATGGAAAGCTTATAAAATGTAGTATATCTACACATTACTTTTATCTGTCAAACTTGTTATCTCATTAAAGAAAATCTAATTTACTTCATAAGGTCTAAATTTCCTTTGAGGTCTATTAGCTATTACAGTACTTTCATTCCCTGGTTCACAAGTCTTGTTGCAGAAATTATATAAAACTGGCTGGTTTATATACCGTGGAGCATATAAAATACCACATGTCTTTCAGATTATAATTGCAATTTTATATGCTTTGTCTTAGAGATATGATTTAATTCAATAACTTTGAATATAGTCTTTGTAGATCGTTCCCAAAAGGTCCAAAAGATTAAAAAGAAAAACAAATCTAGAATTAATATGCCTAAATTAATAAATAAAAGTTTATATCCTCATTTTATTGAATCTGCAAATTAATTAAAAAAAATCATCTAATCATTCAGACAAGACTTTGCTGAAGGAACATAGCAAATAAGAAAATTCATACTAGTTTTGTTGCTTATGAATCATTTACTAATGAGTCATGCACAAAATTTGGCAATATCCAGGAAAACAACAAAGCAATAAATTACTGAATCTCTCTGGAAATTTACAATTAATCCTCTATTTGCCTAGTACTTATTACTACTACTATTATTTTATCAGTGAGCTGGAGATATAAACCTGATAATTTTCTATTCCAGAAATTTTGTCCAAGGTATCTATACCTAATGTGTGACAGAATTCTCTCCAACAGTTTAATATATCTACTTAGGGAAATCCTGTTGCTTTTTCAAGTAGCTTGCTTATTCATCTGATCTTTTGATGTGAAAGTCTTTCTTAATATCCAATATAAATGGTCCTTGCTACCAGTTAATCAAACTAGTTCACATTCTGTCTATTACAGAGATGAAAACACTTGATCACCGTCCTCTCTGCAATAACCTTTTATGCATTTGAAGCCTGTTATCATAGCCCGTCTTCATTTTTCTCTGTACCAGACTAAACAAATGAAATTCTTTCATACCTGCTTTGGAAGTTATGTTTTCTAAACTCCTTATCATCTGTATTATTTATGACAAGTTTTCTCCAATTTCTATATCTTTCAGCAAAAGTGTCCCCTCCCCTAAGTGTGCTCAAAGTATAAAGTAGCACGAAATAAACACACCTTAACTCTAATGAGAGACATGCTTTTAATAACCTTCTGAAATGGCATTTGCCTCTTTTATAAACAACATTTAGTTGCATATGTGTCACCAACTTCTTTCATGCGTTTTCCAAGATAGTCCTTGCACATTTCCTATTCATGTAGTCAGTGAACAATAGGTAAGAGAATTTTGAAGCATCAATGACCTCACTCAGTTTCACTGGCAGCCATAATTCCTTAACTTTCTTGATCGTGGATCAGAGATCTGCAAGGAAAGAATTTAACTAGTACAGATAAATATTAACCCAGATTCAGAGCCAAAATCTATATGAACTAAGAATTTCCTCTCTCTGCCCTCCAACATTACTCACTACAGGCTTGTAGCTATGTCCTATCTCTTTCCTGCTCTAACAATTTAGTTAATACATTTGTTTCCTGAGAGCCAGAAAGTAAGTCAAGCTAAATTGGCTCAATTTTCATATAAACCTCATATAGACAACTGTTTAATTTAGTTAGTTTACTCTAACATGTAACACATGTAACATGTTTATGTTACTCTAACACTTGCCAAGCCTGTAACAGACAGCTAACTGTGTCTATAATAATCTAGAACTATCTTACAAATCCCAGATATTGTTTTAAATATCTCTAAATAATTAATTAGCCTGTCTGTGGTAACAGGCCATTTTCTATACATTACTCCTAATATTATATAATTAAAAAAAAACATAATATTGTTTATCATTATGAGCAGATAGTTAATTGAGTTCAGCTTTGGAAAGCCTTCAAGGTTTTTGTTCGTCTGTCATAGGACAGGAGTGATGGAGTACTCTGCTGAAATTCTCCCCAATTAATTGGATAATAGGGACAATTTCTTCACTGAAAGGGTTTCCAAGATTGGAACAGGATGTGCAGGGAACTGATTGAGCCACCACCTTGCAACAAGATTGAAAGATGTGCCGTTGTGGCACTAAGGGACATGGCTTAGTGGTAGATATGGCAGTGTTTGGTTTATGGTTGGACTAGATGACCTGAAAGGTACTTTCCAAGCTAAATGATTATATGAGTCTGGTATATTTTAAGGAAAATCAGTCACATTTTAGGATACTTATCTTGAACTCAACAAAGGAGAAAAATGAAAATAATTTTTCATATTTGCATGCCACCCAGAAGATTTCTGCTAATCATTTTTCAAATTACAAACTAACTTTTATTGAACTTAGTAAACAAAAAAGCCAAATTTCAGAAGTGAAAATAATTATCATTAAAAACATGCTATTGTTAAATGATATGATAGTGGCTTACTCTGAACAATGCTAGAATCAATATGCTTTGGAAAAGGCATGAGAAGGTTGACAAGAAGTCTGAACTTCATTCTTTTATTTTCCTTGTGATGATAGGTCCAATTTCAGGCACATAAAGTGATTCTAATGCCTACATCAAGCTGCTTTTTAATGTAGAGAATGTCCTGAATCCAAGGAAGAGAGACTAGAACTCAGTCCCTGACTACATCCCCATCATATTGGTGTGCTGACCATCAAGGATACCAGTACACTTCAATTCTTCCCCTTAATTTTGAGGAAACTCATATTCTTTAATCAGATTTTTAACCGTACTTGCAAGACTATGTACTAAGAAATTGCTTTAATTACCTGTCACTTATTTAACTGTCACTATGCATTTAGTAGGTAAGCGTTATAAATAGTTTTACTTGGCTTTCTTTTCTTTAATATCATATACCATGCACTTCTACACCAACATCCTGAAGTGTTGATTCCACATGCAGAATCAGACTATATGTATCCAAAAAAATAAATCTTCTTTTTTATTTTGATAGACTGTTCTTATTTTACTCTAAAAAATACTCAGATGATTCCATTAACCTATTGAAAAAAAACCAGCAAGTCTTCCTCTTCAAGACCTGTTAACACTTCAAAATTCGTAGATTAAAAAAAGGCACCCTTCAATTTTGCAAGACATATTTTAGAAAACATTGTAAATACACCTGCTAACACTTCTGCTCCATGCAGTCTGGGATGTTCTCTATGCCACTGCTCTGGTGAGACAGAAGGTAAAAATACCCATCATACAGGTCGGAAGGGAATGGAAGTGAGAAAGATCTTTAAAACACATTGGATTGTGTTTAGGTGATAAATGAGCAGTACGAAGATTAGCTTATCTTAAGATGAAAAACTGCAGAGGCTCTGATGTTATGGTACGTGCTGAGAGTAAGCTGCTGAATATAAACAGTGTCTTACTGAAACCTGCTTGAAGCTGAAACTAGAATGTCAAGACAGGTGCCCTGAAGTGATTTAAATCTGTATCTTTTATTACAAAATTACCTGTTCTGACCTTAGAGCCTCAACAAAAGCTTGTTTTTCAAACTGCATTTCAGCATTGTCTTTGAGTGGTATAAGCACTGAAATATTGAGGAACCTCAAATGATGAAAGTAGGTTAAAAAATATAAAAGTGCTATTTAATTAGGCTTTTACAGAATGAACCTCTCTTTCTAGCTGAATTTACGTAGAATGGAGAAAGCCCATATTAAATGCATTATTGCAGCCTTACACTCCACTTCTGAAGGGCAGCTGTTGAGTGCTAGATCTTCCCATCAACTTGAACCTAAAATTATCCCTCTTTGAAATGTTTACTATAGAAGACAGGAAATCTGTTTGCAATCTTAAACACAGACCAAAATTTTCAAAGGATGTTTCCTGTGTGTAAGCATAAAGGTAATCTTGTGGGTAAGGCACTGGATTGAAATACTGACTTCAAATTTCAGCTGCAAAAGTGGCCAGATAAGACATGTAGAGAAAACTATAAATAAAAATGCCAACAAAAATGATTCAAAACTGTGTCTGTGGAAGATATGGTGACTGCATCAAAATCTGTAATTTTATTTACCTGTTTTTTCAAAAATGTAGTTAATAGGTAAGTTTTATAAGAAATATATTACTCAGCCTTCTTTTCTTTAAGGCCACACACCACACACTTCCACACATATAATCTGACAACCTGTATTTGGTTACTGCTTAAATCCCACAGACACATCTTTCTTTTCAGTAAGGATTGCAACTCTTACTGTGATCCACGGCCTAAGCTTCAAGCTGTCTTCTAAGGATGATTTTCTTCTGTGTGACGTGCTCACGGAAGCTGAGAATTTAGACAGCTAATCTTACCTCAGCAAAAACAAATCAAGAAAATATATATGGCAATTGTGATGTGACATGGTGTGGAAATTTCTCCCACTGGGGTGATGAATCCCTGAAAAGTTCATGCTTGCCGGAATTCTGAGAACACCCTTCAGAGTGATAGGTAAGGAAAACACCTCTGCCAGTCATCATGTTGTGACTGCACACATATTTCAGGCAACAAATGATAATAAGTTGCCTCATTAAAAATTATGACTTCTCTAAGTTTATGCATTATTTCAAGCAATCAATTTGAACATCAAAAAGCAATAACTGATATTTTCTACTCTTTGTCCTCTACACAAAGGAGTTGCTTGTTTGTTATTTCTTTGGTCAAACTGGACTCACTGGTTTAATGAATTAAGCTTCCAGATCAAGATGAGATTATTCTGTCTGAAGGCAGTTAAGAATATTTCATGAACCTCATACTGAAGGTCGAAAATGCAGCTCCTCCATTCTGACAGCAAGGAGATCTGTATGGGGTTTATAAGTTCTTGTGTTTTACAAGAACGCCTTTAACAGCTGTGTGTGATACTGTTGTTCAAAGCTTAGGATCAGAACACTGTTCCTGGATGTTCATCCCAAATCAAAATACCACGGCATTAAACATTTTCAGCTGAATAGAACATCTAGAGAATGTTCCACTTGTTTGGCCAACAAAGAACAACTTATAACACTACTGCAATTACATCCTCTACAGATGGCACATGCTGTATGGATTACAGTGTTGCTTGTTCTGTTGCTGTGGACTCAGTTTGAATTGTCTCTGAAACATTTGAACCATAAATCAATTCTTCTCCCTCTCAAATTGAAATAAAAAAGTATTTCAAAGGGAATTTTGTGCAAAATGGCAGGAGTTAGGGGTCTAGGGTAACCTTTCACTTTGTATCAAGGACAAGGGGCCTGTTGAATAAAACAAAGAAGGAACCAGCCTCTTTTATTCAACAATTTTTTTTCCTGACCTCACACATCAGAAAGAAAATCTTCATTGGAACAAACTATAATGGAAGGCAGACCATGTTCAACCATGTCTTGTATAGATCTCCAGGGCTGGCAATTGTTCTCAAGAACAGCTTTTCCATCAGTGGAAAACTGAGCCAAACTCCTAGTCTTTAAGCCAAGTGTTCTTGGCT
>VZTB01000845.1:826-23426 GCA_013397245.1 Thryothorus ludovicianus | reverse complement strand
TTACAGGGATGGTAACACTACTATTTGTCTGGCAAGTCTGTTCCAAAGTTTGACCTTGTTTTCTGTCGAAAAAAATTTCCTAATATCTAATATAATCCTCTCTCGATGCAACTTGAGGCTATTTCCTCTCATGCTGTCACCAGTTTTCTGGGAGAAGGAACCAACTCACTAAAGCCTCCTTTCAGGGAATTTTCTCCTCTGAGCCTTCTTTTCTCCAACCCTAAGTCCCTCCTCCTAAGTCCTCTTCCTCCTACAGACCCTGCCCCAGCTCTGTTGCCCTTCTCTGCACTCACTGCAGCCCCTCAGTGACTTTCCTGCACTGAGGAGCCACAACTGGACACAGCACTCGAGCTGTGGCCTCAGCAGTGCCCAGGACAGGGGGACAATCCCTGCCCTGGCCCTGCTGCCCACACCATTGCTGATCCAGGCCAGGATGCCATTGGCCTTCTTGGCCACCTGGCCACACCCTGGCTCATGTCCAGCTGCTGTCACCAGCACCCCCAGGGCCTTTTCTTCTGGGACACTTTCCAGCCACTCTGCCCCAGTCTGCCTGGGGTTGTTGTGACCCAATGGCAGGACTCAGCATTTTGTTTTGATGAACTTCATATCATTGGTTCGTTGATCTAGGCTATCCTGATCCCTCTGCAGTGCTTTCCTATCCTCCAGCAGATCAACATATTTCATCAATGAACCTTACAGTAATTTCCTCTGCAAGAAATCTTTCAAGTGTAAGAAAAAACAATAAAGAGGCATTATATTTATTTATGGTCTAGATTTTAGATCTATAAAGAATATACTGTCAATAGTCCACAAATTAACACCAATTAACTCATTAACTAATATCTAATCATCATCTTTTTTTAAGTCTGCAAACACAGGCAGCTCTGATAGCCCCAAATGTCACACCATGTGCCTAAGAGCATTGTTCAAATGTTTCTTGGACTCTGGTGAACTTATTTATGTGACCACAGCCCTGGGAAGCCTGTTCCAGGGCCCAACCACCCTCTGGCTGAAAAACCTTTCCCTTACATCTGATCTTATAATCTCCTGACACAGCCTCACACTATGTCACTGGTCAGAGAGGAGAGATCAGTACCTTCCCCTCCACTTTCTCCTCATGAAGAAATTGTAACTGCAGTGACGTCTCCCCTCAGTCTCCTCTTCTCCAGGCTAAATGGATCAAGTGACCTCAGCTGCTCCTCATATGTCTTCCCTTACAGGCCCTTCACAATCCCTGTTGCCCTCCTTTGAACATTCTCTAATAGTTAAATATCTTCTTTTATATTGTGACACCCAGAACTGCCCCCAGCATTCGAGGTGAGGCTCTCCTAGTGCAGAGCAGAGCAGAGCAGGACAATCCCCTCCCTTGCCCTGCTGGCCATGCTGTCCCTGATGCCCCCAGGACAGGGTTGGCCCTCCTGGCTGCCAGGGCACTGATGGCTCATGTTCAGCTTGCCATGGACCAGAAGCCCAGGGCCCTTCCCATGGCACTGCTCTCCAACATCTCATTCCCCAGTCTGTCTACATATCCACACGTGGTGCATTCTAGGCGCAGAATCCAACATTTTCCCTTGTTAAACTTAATATGGTGGTTTGCTAGCTTTCTATTATTTCTTGAGATCTCTCTTTCCTTGTCATAAAAGGAAATCAGGTTTTCTAAGAGGATGTGCCTCTCATGAAGCCGTGCTGGCTGTGACCACCACTGTCACTGTCTTTCAAGTGTTTTTCAAAACCTGACAGAAGAATCTTCTCCATAACTTCACAAGGTACTGCAGACAGACTGACAAGTCTGTAGTTCCCAAAGTCATTTTTCTTGCCTTTCTTGGAAACTGGGACAACATTCACCAGCCAGCTTCCAGTCCAGTGGGACCTCTCCAGATTCCCAAGACTATTCAAAATCATTGATAGAGTTTGGAGACATCATCACCAACATCTAGGAATTCTTGAATTAATTCCATCAGGCCCCATAGATTTATAAGGATCCAGCTCAAGCAGCTTGCAGTAAATGGCAAAACTAGAAAGAATAAAAACAATAGCAAAGTAGATTGCCTTGTATTCTGGAACTTTCCACTTGTAATCTGAACACAATTTCTAATTTAGACATTCCAAGTAATCAGAGGTAAATATCTGTCAACATTTTTTGCCTCAGTTTTCNTCTCATGCTGTCACCAGTTTTCTGGGAGAAGGAACCAACTCACTAAAGCCTCCTTTCAGGGAATTTTCTCCTCTGAGCCTTCTTTTCTCCAACCCTAAGTCCCTCCTCCTAAGTCCTCTTCCTCCTACAGACCCTGCCCCAGCTCTGTTGCCCTTCTCTGCACTCACTGCAGCCCCTCAGTGACTTTCCTGCACTGAGGAGCCACAACTGGACACAGCACTCGAGCTGTGGCCTCAGCAGTGCCCAGGACAGGGGGACAATCCCTGCCCTGGCCCTGCTGCCCACACCATTGCTGATCCAGGCCAGGATGCCATTGGCCTTCTTGGCCACCTGGCCACACCCTGGCTCATGTCCAGCTGCTGTCACCAGCACCCCCAGGGCCTTTTCTTCTGGGACACTTTCCAGCCACTCTGCCCCAGTCTGCCTGGGGTTGTTGTGACCCAATGGCAGGACTCAGCATTTTGTTTTGATGAACTTCATATCATTGGTTCGTTGATCTAGGCTATCCTGATCCCTCTGCAGTGCTTTCCTATCCTCCAGCAGATCAACATATTTCATCAATGAACCTTACAGTAATTTCCTCTGCAAGAAATCTTTCAAGTGTAAGAAAAAACAATAAAGAGGCATTATATTTATTTATGGTCTAGATTTTAGATCTATAAAGAATATACTGTCAATAGTCCACAAATTAACACCAATTAACTCATTAACTAATATCTAATCATCATCTTTTTTTAAGTCTGCAAACACAGGCAGCTCTGATAGCCCCAAATGTCACACCATGTGCCTAAGAGCATTGTTCAAATGTTTCTTGGACTCTGGTGAACTTATTTATGTGACCACAGCCCTGGGAAGCCTGTTCCAGGGCCCAACCACCCTCTGGCTGAAAAACCTTTCCCTTACATCTGATCTTATAATCTCCTGACACAGCCTCACACTATGTCACTGGTCAGAGAGGAGAGATCAGTACCTTCCCCTCCACTTTCTCCTCATGAAGAAATTGTAACTGCAGTGACGTCTCCCCTCAGTCTCCTCTTCTCCAGGCTAAATGGATCAAGTGACCTCAGCTGCTCCTCATATGTCTTCCCTTACAGGCCCTTCACAATCCCTGTTGCCCTCCTTTGAACATTCTCTAATAGTTAAATATCTTCTTTTATATTGTGACACCCAGAACTGCCCCCAGCATTCGAGGTGAGGCTCTCCTAGTGCAGAGCAGAGCAGAGCAGGACAATCCCCTCCCTTGCCCTGCTGGCCATGCTGTCCCTGATGCCCCCAGGACAGGGTTGGCCCTCCTGGCTGCCAGGGCACTGATGGCTCATGTTCAGCTTGCCATGGACCAGAAGCCCAGGGCCCTTCCCATGGCACTGCTCTCCAACATCTCATTCCCCAGTCTGTCTACATATCCACACGTGGTGCATTCTAGGCGCAGAATCCAACATTTTCCCTTGTTAAACTTAATATGGTGGTTTGCTAGCTTTCTATTATTTCTTGAGATCTCTCTTTCCTTGTCATAAAAGGAAATCAGGTTTTCTAAGAGGATGTGCCTCTCATGAAGCCGTGCTGGCTGTGACCACCACTGTCACTGTCTTTCAAGTGTTTTTCAAAACCTGACAGAAGAATCTTCTCCATAACTTCACAAGGTACTGCAGACAGACTGACAAGTCTGTAGTTCCCAAAGTCATTTTTCTTGCCTTTCTTGGAAACTGGGACAACATTCACCAGCCAGCTTCCAGTCCAGTGGGACCTCTCCAGATTCCCAAGACTATTCAAAATCATTGATAGAGTTTGGAGACATCATCACCAACATCTAGGAATTCTTGAATTAATTCCATCAGGCCCCATAGATTTATAAGGATCCAGCTCAAGCAGCTTGCAGTAAATGACAAAACTAGAAAGAATAAAAACAATAGCAAAGTAGATTTCCTTGTATTCTGGAACTTTCCACTTGTAATCTGAACACAATTTCTAATTTAGACATTCCAAGTAATCAGAGGTAAATATCTGTCAACATTTTTTGCCTCAGTTTTCACAAAAAATATGAGGCAATATCTCCAAATTTAATAGGAACTTCAGAGGACAAAGTTTTTTTACATGGAACATTCTTACAAATGGACAAATTCTTACAAAATGCACAGCTGTGTACTTTGCCTGCCATTACACTGGAAGGATGCAAAGGCAATTTTTTTGCAACAGGCTGAAACAGTGATTATCAATAGTACATTGGTATGTCACAGATCATTTTTTCTTTATCACTCTTGTAAAGCAGAAGTAACTAAAATAAGTGTCTAGAGTCCTTCATATGGCTTCTATCCTAAAAAAATCCACAACCAATATGATCTTGTTGAGCACAGCAGAGACTCTTAAAACCTTGAATCCTCCCTGAATTTGAATCCTGCCAAATTAGGTCACCTTACTTGGTTACTCCAGTAAGAAATATCTGGTCGTATTGAAAAGCTCAGGGAAGGATGATAATAAGGTTTTTTTAATGCTTTGCATCATATTCTCTAGAATATCTTGACTAAGTGACTTTATATAAATAAAGTTTTGTATTTCTAACAATTGTATTGCTAGGCTATTGCCAAAATGCACAACATGTTCTAAATCAAAATGAAATAGGTAAAATCTGCATGAGTTTAGAGGTATTCACTATTTGGTTGTTTAGGTTACTTCCTTTGCCTTGCTCTTCTTCTATATCAAAAGACAAAATGAGCTTTACAAACTTCAAGACTGCTCCATGTGTTAGAGAGTCTACAAAACCAGCAGGAATCTACACTGTGTCTGTGTCAGCAGGCATGGGATTGGAAAGACAAATGTTGTCATAACCTCCACCCACTGGAATCTGGTTGTTGGTTTAGTTAACACATCCTCTGGCTATTTGAACTGGTCACCCAAGAAGTCAACAGTAAGTCAAGTTGTCATGCATTCCTTATTAGTCATTTCCTCCCACAGCTGGATCTTCTGCATTCATGTTTACAGATCAGCTGAAATCTTGTTTGTGCTCTGAAGATGAACTGAAGACATTAGAAGAGCATCTACAACTCTGCAAACGAAGATTTAGGTTCTGACATATAAGCCAACTCCACCAATCTTCTGTTTGCCAGCTATCTTGCTGCTCCTGAATTGCATGGGTTTTACAGTATCTGGGATTTTATTTTTTTTGTGAGGTTGGTTGGTTGCTTGCTTGCTTGTTTGGTTGGTTGCTTGCTTGGTTGGTTGTTTTATTTTCTGGGGATTTTTTGGAGGGGGAGGGGACATAGAGGGGGACACAGACAACACATCCTCTGAGCCCTTCTGTGTAAGTACCCTGGGAGGAATTTCAGCTATTTTCTGTGAAGGAAATGCTTGAATTGTTTTCACTTAATGTGGTAGCACTGAGCAGTTCTGTTTGTACCCATAAAGATGCTCATTAATTACTTTTTTTACCTAATTTAACAGCTATTTCTGAACAATTTTTCCAGATAACTGGGCAACATCGAAACCTTGAGTCAACATAACTGTTTACTCTTGCTTATTTTTACAGAACAGAGTAAAAATCCTACCTTTAGGAATTTCTTCACTTTACTGAATGCAGAACAGGCAGGGTATAAGAGACAGGAAAAATGGGCATGATACAAAGGAGAAATCTGGAAAAATTCTAGCCAAATCCAGCTCATTGTGAATAATATTTCTCTTGATTTACTGCATTTCTTGGCAAAATTATTCTTTCTCTTCTCTCTAAAGGGTTAATTCCATTTCTTGGCAAAATTATTTTTCTCTTCTCTCTAAAGGGTTACCTACCCTTATCCTGCTACATCTGACTTGTGTGTCAGCCTTTTCTACAAAGATAGAACAGAGAAGACTTCATCTTTCCTTTTTTTTCCCTCAAATATTCCTACTGCAGCTATTCAGGTATTGACATTAAAAAAAAAAAAATTTAAAATTAGCTGTATTAAGAATTGCATGGAGAAAGCATAGAATTGGCTGGAAAAAAGCAGAATGGATTTGCATTAAAACAAAAGAAGAAACAAATAAATATGTCCAATTCTGAAAGGCACACTGCTTATACAATAGTCAGAACAATTTTATAACTATGTCCATTACTTATTTAAAATTGTTCTCCCGCATTAACTAATATCTAATCATCATCTTTTTGTAGAGTGCTTGTATTCTATGCTCGTTTTTTATGACATCCCATTCATGACAAGTTAATAAATAGAATACATGAGCTGTGAAAGTCAGACATGTCTACTGAGATGGAACAACTGAATCTAAAACATCCTTCTCTCTATGGTCCCCTACCTCAATTCCATCATTCACTGATAACATATTTACCATTAAAAGGTTCTATAAGTAAAGAGATGCACGCAAGTTCCTACCACTTTCCCGTCTCCGTGGCCAGGACCCAACCTCCAACAAATTTAAAATAAGGTTTCTCTAACTATCATTGGGAAATTTAATGGAATTTCTGTCATTTAGCAGAAAAGTGACATTTCAAGATATTACTTTATGCTAAAGCTCCAGAAAAGTGTCAGGACTCTAGTGCAATTTTAATTTTACAAAAGAGATAATTGACTTTTGTGGGCCACACAATTGAAAAGTCATTCCAGCAAGTTTTCTAAAATGATGAAAATTCTTATATAATGTTTAATGGTTTTGATATCAGTCTTCTTAAGTATTTTTTTATTAATAAGAAGTGAAATAATCCCATTGCTTATATTAACAGAATTGCTGCAACACAGATGCCAGTTTCATTTATGTGTATGATCAAATAAGTAGATTTTGCAAAAATGTCTATTTGCTTTGTCAGGATGAGAACGATTTTCTTAGAGGTCATCTCACAGCAGTCACTTTTATAATCCCCATAAAACTTATCCTAAACCAATCAAATATATATTATACAGGTATTACACCACTTATATGAAGATCAATTAACTGCTTGACACTGAATGCTTCCTCACATGCTTGTTGTAAGCAATTAAATATCAAAGCACAAAAATGTGTCTGTTGGCACTAAAAGAATTTTTACCTTGACAAAGGGTTGCATTCACACACTGAACTTTGTAAAAATTCACATTTATGCTAACATTTTACAACCCTTGCTGCTGCTTCTGCTGATGTCCTTAGCAGTTACCTTTCTTGTGGTCCATTGTACTATCGGGCTTATGTCCAAGAACTGATACAAAGTAAGTCGTGGGATCATCTACTTAGCCAGCAGATGAAAACAAGCAGAAGGAGGAGGGATATATGGATTCCAATCTCTGTTTATGAGAACATCCTTCCTGTCACCAATATCCGCATTCCATTAGCGTATGGTTTCAATTCTGCCTTTGCAATGTGGTTCAAGCAAAATAGTCAAAGCATATATGTTCCAGTCAAGCACATTTCACTTTATATTAAATCAAGTAAGAAGGGATACCATAGCAGTTTCTGTGAAAGCTCTAGCTGTTTAGTAACCTGCTGCTCCTAATAATTTTTAATGGTACTGCAAAACTTTTCCATTACGTAAGAGCAAATGCAACCTCTGATAAAATATTATGGATAATATCCATGAAAAATAAGATATACTCAAAAACGCTTATGGCTTTCATTATTTATCTAGTTGTTTAAAATTTATATTAGTTAAAATATTACATAGTCAAAAACTTCTTTGAAAGAGCACAAAATGAGAAAAAAAATCTGAAAGAGAACAACTAATCATTAATAAATCAAAATCTCTATATAATTTCCTTTATTTCCATAGCATGTACACTGTATCCAGGTTCATGGCCTGAGAATAGCCTTAGGAAAGTGAACTGATACTGCAAAGGTCCTGAGGAATCTATTAAAAAGGTATTTGAAGGTATATTAGCTATACTGTGGCTTGAATTGCTGGGGTCAGCTCTAGGGCAAGAACTAGAGCCCCAGTGTCCATGATAAAGTGTGAGTAGTGTACATGCAGACGCCTATATATAACACCTAAATAAAGGTGTCTCAATCAGAGAGATGAAATCTACATTAAAGGTCTTACTATTAATTAGCAGCTTTAATTAACCTGGAGACCCATCAAATAGATGTCTTTATGCCAGCAAACTGCTGCCTATATAATCCTAGTGACATTTACATAGCATGTCAGGAATACAGGTGCATTGCACCACCACATGCATATTTAATAGTCACCAAATATGAGCTCAATCAGACCCAGGTACTGGATCTGCTTGATTTCTTTCCATGGCTAAAGTTTATGACATTGGTACAACCTGTGGACAAGGAAATAAAATCACCTTGATCTGCAGCTCTAGCATATTTTCTAAGAATTAAACATTCTCAACTAATGTGTAAAATTTCAGCAGAAATTTGATCAGAATCAGTATTATAAGTGATGAATAAGTGATTCCTGAACTTTGCACCAGATTTGTAACCATGACTCCATTAGGCTACCACACACCAGCCTCTACTTCCAGACAACATACATTCCACTATGAAAAAAGGATTGAAATTATTTGCATAACAGACAATTTCTCTTATGATGATGGGAATTACTGAAGACAAGGCAATTTAATGTTGGGAAAGAATAGCAGCGTGCCACCTGTACCAGTGGTCCATCTCTAATCTCTGTTATCTTTTCTGAGGCTTTCCTATGACTTCTGGAAAATTTGTTTCTTTCTAGAGGATCAGATCATTGGTATTGCAGAAACAGTATTTATAAGACTGCACCTGGATGCTGAAGTGGCCTTTTTTTTTTTCTTAGACCGGGTGATGTAGCTGACTTAAATCTGCTGGGACAAAACATACAGTCGTAGAATATATTACATGTTTATTTAAATGCTTTCTCTAGTCATTGTATATGTTAGATCCATTTCTCCTTCTTTAGAAATTAATAGGATTAACATAAAATCCTTGGTTTTAGTAGAATTACTCCTAATTCACAAAGCTGAATGGCTCCTTAGCCAGAAAGTTAAACTATGTTATTATGGGTGTTGTCCAAATGCCTTTTAAACACTTACAGGCAAAGACACAGACCACATTACTAAGAAGCCTATTCCAAAGTTTGACTACCGTCTCAGTAAAGAAATGCTTCAAAATGTCCAGTCTAAACCTTCTCCAGCACTGCTTTGAATCATTCCCACACATCCTGCCCCTGCATTCCAGGCAGAGATGCTCAGCACTGCCCTGTGCCCTTCCCCTCCTCAGGAAGCTGCAGAGTGCTGTGGTCACCCCTTTTCTCCAAACTAGACAAGCCAAATTCCTCTGTTAGTCTCTGGGACATGATTTCCAGCCCTCCCAGCAGCTCTGTTCCCCCCTCAGGATGCACTGAAGCACCTTCCCATCCCTCTCCACCGGCAGGGCCCAGCAGGGCTCGCACTGAGGCCGCCCCAGGGCCGAGCCCAGCGGGACCCTGCCCTCCCCGGGCCGGCTGTGCCGTGCTCGGGGCTCTGGGATGGGGATTGTCCTCGGGGCTGCCCGGGCACTGCTGGCCCACCCTGAGCCAGCACAGCCAGCCCCAGCTCCCTCTGCAGCTGTGCAGCCGCTGCTCTCCCACTGTCCCTGTGCCTGGTGTTACTCCATCCCAGGCGCAGAATCCAGCACTTGGACTCGCCAAATTTACCCCATTTAAGATCGCTCGGTGCTCCAATCTATCTAGATCCCTCTGCAAGGCCTCTTGTGCCTCGAAGGAGTCCACAGCACTTCCCAGTCTGGATCATCAGCAAATTGCTACTGGTGCATTCACCTGCTGCCTGCAGATGGTGGATAAATACAGAGAACAGAGCTGGCCCTGGAATGGAGCCCTGAGGAACACCACTGGTGTGACCAGTCAGTCACCATGGTGGTGCCCCATTCACTACAGCCCTTTGGGCTCAGTCCCTCAGCCAGTTCTTCACCCACCACACCATGAAACTGCTCATCCCACAGCTGGACAACTTGCCCAGAAGGATCTTGTGAGGAACAGTACTGCTGAGGAATAGATTCAGTGCAGATAGCCCTAGCTCCGGCTGCAACAGAGCTGCAAGCTGGGCTCTGGGTGACAGGAACTCCAGGCAAGAGGCTCCATATTACTGACCTATCCTTAACAAAGGACATAGCCAGGGGACCAACACTCAGAGAAACAACAGGAGCTTAGGGCTCCAGTTCCTCGCAAGCTTATACTGTTGGTGATATAAAACTCCAGGGTCTCCTTTCTTTGAGGTCCCTCCTTGGAGGCACCCAGCGTGAGCTGTGATTTTGTTACTTGATTACTGCACCAAGATTAAATTATTTTAAGGACCAAGGTGTCTGAAATTCTACTATGGAAAACATGGTGCTGAGTCAGTGAGGAGCTCTTGTCTGATGGTGTGTGGTGTATGTAGGGAGTCAGCAGGACAATTAGCAGCTCTGGAGTTGCCCTCTGAAAGCAGTCCCAGCTGCAAGTGTGACTGCCAGAGTGGCTCCTGGGTGGCAGGTCAGGAAAGTTTCTTTAAGTATCTAAAACTACATCCCCTGCCTTCCCTTCCTCAACTAGATGGACCTTATCATAGAAGGATAGCAAATTAATTAAATAGGGCTTTCCTTTTGTAAAACCATGCTGACTGTATGTGATGATTGCATTGTTTGTTACATGCTTTTTAATAGTACCTAGTATAATCTTCTTCATAATTTTTCTAGGAACGCAAATTATTTCTGTCTTGGTTCCAGCCAGGACAGAGTTAATTTTTTCAGTAGTCTGGAGGGGGCATGCCTAGGATCCAGAGGTTATTCTATATCAGCTCATTGCCAGAGGCAGGGGGGAAGGAATCACTTTCCAGAAAGAGGGGCTCTTTTCTGCTTGGGGTCACATGGTTTCAGTCAGGTGGTAGGCTCCACCACATACATTTTGGCACATATGTACACTTTTTGTACTCTTTTTTGTACACGTTTGTTATTAATTTTTTTGCTGTGACTAATTCTTTTATTTCATTGTTGTTTCCAGTAAATTGTTCTTACCTTAACCCATGTGCTTCACCTTCTGTGGCTTCAGTTCACCACTCTACCCCACCACAGCTGGGATAGGGAAGGAAAGTAGAGAGAATGAAAGTGGCCCATGATTTAGAAAGCCTTGATGGGAGCCTTGAAATGGAGAGCACCATTCCTACACCATAACAAGTTCCCTGACTCTTCCCTCACACCTTTTTCATAAATTAGAATACCACTGGCTCATTTATAATCAGCAGAAACATCCAAGGTCTTTAATAGATGATAAAGAGGAGTCCTGACACAATATTCAGTAGTTCCCTTACTATCCTGGAACAAATCCCACCAAGCCCCATGGACATGAGAACATTCAGTTGATACAGCTGGTCCCTTACAACTTCAGTGTCCACAAACGGAAATTCTCAGTTCCTGCACTTGTGGTCCATAGACACAGGGCATTGGTAAGCCTCAGATCCATTATTAAACATTGAAGCAAAAGCCACATTCAATGTTTTCACTTTTTCTTCATTCCCGTAGTCAGCTAACTATATTTAACAAGTATTGGTCCAATGTTTTCTTTAGACATCCTCTTGTTATTAACATACTTAAAGAAGCCTTTCTTGTTGTTTCACAGATCACTGGCTAGTCTCAACTCTATTTGAACTTCAGCCTTTTGCATATCTGCCGTGCATACATTAACCACAGCTTTGTAACTTTCCTTGACCTTACTTTCACAGCTCTTAGAGTTTTCTTCTTTAGCTCCATGAGGAGTTCCCTCTTCAGCCAAGGAGGTGTTTTGGCCCTCTTGCTTCACTTACACTGCAATGGGATTGCCTGCTCCTGTGCTTATTAAAGAGATCTGCCCCCATGGATTTGTAAGCCCTCAAAAATCAAATTCTCAGGATAGGCAGCTAAATGATTTCTTGAATCATCTTAAAATTAGGTCAGGGTGGCAGCTTTACTCTTCTTTTTTCTCCTTACACTAAACATATTGAACCAAGTAATTTCATAACTGCTGTGGTCAAGACACCCTACCTACCATCACAACCCATGTGAGACCTTCTCTATTCACAAACCGCTTGCCTAGGAGGGCAGTCTTCCTACTTTGCTCACTTAATATCTATGATAAGAAGCTATCTGCTAGAACTTTCAAGAATTTGATAAACAGACACAAAAAGAGGAGGGGAAAATTATGTTTCCATTTACTAAGTTCATTTGTTGAAGAGAATCAAGCATTCTGAAATATAAACAAAACTGTTTTAAATAAGCATGTCATCTGAAAGTTTCTTGTGGGCAAAATAGCTATCATTTCTTGGAGCAGAGCCTAACTTTACTCTAATAAAAGTGACTCCAATACTATGAGAAAGAACTGGAGACTGGAAATTTAGAAAAGAAAACAAAAAACATTTGACCACATTTCAATACTGTGATGCAGGAAGCGATGGGGAGACACAAAATTACCTGAAATCCTGCCAAAGCCTGCAGAGAAGCTGTCAGTTCCTAAAGAACAGGGTGTGCCTCAAAACCATTGCGTGGTTCTTGTAATAACTAAACAATAAAATTAATTTTTATTAACTAGGTACTCAGGGGCAGAGGGTGCTATTTCCACAGTCTTGGGATTGTAGCAATTGACCGCTAAAGAAAATGTTCCTGCAACATGTGTCATGTCACAACTAAGAGTTTTTAAGTGGTACTATATTTGAGGATGTGTCATTTTCTATTAATTCTTAGGCATCTCTCTACATGCAGCTAGAAACACATATCTATTTTCTTGCAGGAATTCAAATGTTGTGATTCAAATACCGAAGACAATACAAAGAAACCAAATTCCCAAGTTTTTTCTTTACTTTGAATATTGATTTTGTTCCTAGCGGTAGCAGCAGTTACAGTGTCTCAAAATATGCCTTTGTTTATATTAATAAGGAAAAGGAAAAGCGAATTTCAACAAACTCCTATTACTTTTACTGGATCAAATCTTGCTTCTGACATTGTGAAATCTCCCTGACAGCACTTGAGTTGATATAAGTTCATTTCAAGGGAGCAGAGTTTATGGGCACCAGAATACAGACATCAGGACACAGAAATTAGGAGTGCATGGACCAGAATTTGTGGAGGACTGGACAGTGAGTCACAGGGTTATGAATAATACTGATCATTAAAACCAGGGCAGGAAAAACAGTTGTTGGAACTTTTACAGCTTCAGACTTTCTTTTCACAGAGCCTATTAATTGGAAAGAATTAATTTGAGATAATAGAGTACAACTGGCCTCTGAGGGATTTTGTAGGTTTGTAAATTATTGCAGTTTCATATCCATAACTAAAGTCTTCATTGCTTGTAGTACAGCAAGCTAGCTAAGAAAATCATACAGTAAGCAAGGCAAATTAAGGTGGACATGACCTTTGCTCCATTTCTTGCACTACAAGAGAAATGTGGAATGAAAGACTGAACCTGAACAAGCAATCCCACAGAAGTCCTTCCTATTTTTCTGGAATTGTAAGTCACCAAAAAAAGATAAAAGAAGACACTGGTATAAGGAATATGGCAAAAATGCTGCTAAGAGAAAAATGCGACCATTCTCAAGAAAGTCTCAGACAGCAACATGAAACCCTAGCAGTTAAATGGAGTGTATCACTCTAGTACCCAAAAAAGCTAGCCCAAAGAATCCAAAGTTAGATATTTTGTGGGTAGGAATCCAGCTAACAACCCTATTAATATTTCTAGAACTGATAGTGAAAGTACCAAAGAGAAACACTAATTAATTATTATTCAGTAATTCTTTCAGTCCTCCTAGTGAAAAAAAGAAGCCCTGCCCTTTTAATACTGCTCAAACAATACAGTTGACACAATAGTTCCAGCCAGAGATTTATAAATAAGTATGTAATACAGCCAAAGAACATTACATGCTCAAGGAGCAATTCAAACCAAAATCTAGGAGAACTATAAAATATCTGTTTTCTAGAACTAACTGACTAACATCTCCTTATTAACAGTGAGCAATGAACTGAATAGAATTACTGTCAGCCTTCACTCAAAATTTCTTTCATTTGCAGAAACACAGATATAGTCATAGTCAGACCAGCTTGTTTACACCAATCTGTGAACTGCTGATCTTCACAAACAGCTTTGCTTGCAGTAATGTTCTTCTTTGCAATAGGCTGCCTTGGTGACAGTTCTTACTCCTCTCACCATTTTCTGTTCTTCCTTGGGCAATATATTGATGGGCAGAGTATCTTTCAAAAAGACTTAGTGGTGTACCCTGGAGGCTGATCACACACAAAGTCATCCTCCATCACTTATGAAGAAATCCAGCAACATTAGCAGCTGGACAAATTACTTGATCCAGTGAGTACTGAACTAAAAACCTGAAATTTTTTATAGAATTCACAAATTAATATGGGAATTACAAAGAGATTAATTTATTGTATACTGTGGTTTACATCCTAAATAGAAAATAGATGTTTATTGCTCCAAGAAATAACTGTAAAGCCATGATTTGCAACTCCTATTATGCCAATGTTTTGTGGAGTCCTTATTTTAATTTTGCTTAATTTTCTAAAAATATTATTTAACTGGTCTATATTGATAAGAGCAACCTAAAAAATAAATAATTGTGTGACGGTCAAGACTGTTTATATCTTCAAATAAATTATTATATTATACAGGTCATTTATAAGATGTCTCTCTAAATAATATATTGTTTCTAATTTCTTGGGAAAGGAACCAAAGGGGAACACTTCACCTGAAACCTGCTGCTGCAACCAAAAGCCCCTAGAAAAGGGAAAATCAGCTCTATAAAAACCTTCTATAATCTTACAAAGAATAATGCTATTGAAAATTACTCACCTTTTTGTCTAGGATCCATAGATGTACACTACTTTGAGAAGTACATTGCCAGGCTCTCACCACATTTATTAACTACATTAGGCATCTACTTACCCCTAATTATTGACTTCCAATTCATAGAGAACCAACATTTAAATTCTTTCTCCAGCTAAGGAATAATAATAAAGTATTCATAGTGATGAGCATTAACAGATGCATGAGCCAGAGTTGCACTCAATTACTTGAATGCAATTTGTATCCTAAGAGTATTCAAAAATAATGTTCTCTGGGCAAAGCCATGGTGCTTCACAATCCTAAAGGAAGTCTTGGTATGTCTATCTTAGATACTAATTAATTTGACACATTAATACATACCTAAATTCCGCTAGTACTTCAAAGTCCATTAGACATTTGTAAGTTTTTATGCTCTATTTTGTTTAAACTTCGACTTTCAAAGCTGGGGTTTCATGCTAGTTGCTTCCTTCATTCATGTAGAAGATTCTCCCTACTGTGCACTCTTCAGCAATCTTAAATCTAATCCCTAATGTTCTGAGGGAAAACTAGGGACGTCTGAGAAAAGGTGATTAACCCCATTTATTTAATTTTGGACTTGTTTTTTCCTTTAACAGATGGTGACCTTCTCTAACTGCCAGGAATCCTCATGCACGTGCTGACCTGTAACTAGTCATTTATTCCAGGGAAAGTGTGCAATAGTTTGTCTCTCTGCTTTATCCTGGCTGACTTACAAGGTTTTCCCTAATGTTCCTACTCACAGCAATCTCGACTTTTCACCATATGACACTGACCTCAGAAGCCAGCCACATACTCTGTTAGATAAACAATATGTTTTCAAGATAAACATAATGGTGGATCAAAGCATGAGTTTTTCCAAAAAGGGGCATGTAAGCTTTACTATTTGTTATGCAATCATCCTCAGTTTGTTGCATTGCTGATTTTCTTTCCCTTGTGTATTAGTTTTCATCTGTATTTTAGATATCCATTAAAAACAACTATATACTCACTCCAGCAGAGATTAAATGTCTAAAAGATAGATTTAAGTTCATGATCTCTCCTATTTCTATGTAATTACATTGCCTTCCATGTTGCAGTACAGGTCTCAAAATAACTCCTCAGTTCCTCGCAATCAAAACTCTCAAGCTAGTTCAAGTTCCAGGAATTCAGTCTACAGAGAGCTCAAACTAAACAGACTCTGGCCCGATGAAAATCAGGCACTTTTCCAAAAGGTGATAATGGATAGACACCAGATGGCCAATGGAGGGGAAAACAAATCTCCTTGTATGTGCCAAAAAAAACCCAAAAAAAAAACAGAGGAGAAAACAACAATAAAAAATCAAAATGAAAAGTGGATTAAAAGATTGGCATCAAAGGGAAATAGTAAAATGCAGCAAAATGTGCGGCAAGAATGCAGCCTGGCAGATGGAACAAGCCAGAAACAGAGATGTAGGACAGCAGGATGCAGGAGTTCTGGAGGACAGGGTCAGGTTTCAGTGGTTGTGGGCAGCCCGACCCACAGCTGAGATGAGATACAGAAAAATGTCCTGGTGGTCCTGCCCTGACAGCAGAGGCTCCAGTCCCAGGCACATTCCAGAGGGAGTACTCATGTTTGAGCCAGGCAGCCTGGCCAAACTACGCCATGGGCACATGTGGGTTGTCTGGGGAGGAGCAGGAGCAGGTGTAAAGCCAGCCCTGAGCAGAGAAGGGCCTTTCCTGGGGGCAGAGGGCAGGCTATGTGGTAGCACTGCAGGTGTCTGGATAGAGAATCAGATTGGAGCAAGCCATCCTTCCCCCTCGCCTGGCAGGCAGACACAGCACCTGTGGGAAATTGCCCTGCCTCCATTATCCACTCCCCACATAGCTGTGATTTTTAAAATTTGCTGCTCTGCATTTTTTTTAATTGCATGTTTTTAGTTTAAAACATAGCTTTGGAGTTTAAAAGGCTCCATTAGTATTGTTTGCTTTCAGAGAAATGTGGCTTGAACTGCCTCAGAGCTTTACTTGACAGGGAATTCATCAGGGAAGAGAGGCGGCATCTCTTTGGGACAACAAATAACCCTATTGCAATAACAATATTGTTGGAGATATTACCCTTAGATCCATTCTAAAATCATCCATCAATATCATTTGGAAAAAAATTACAAGATAGATGAGCTGAGCTCACTCTCAGTGCAACTACAGGTAAATTTATTGGATTCAAAGGCAAATGTCTATTCCCATTTTAAATGTTCGAGAAAGTAAAGAGAGTATCTGCAGAGTTGGGATAAATTATTATCCCAGAAAATACCTGACTTTACCATACTTAGAATCTCTGAAGTAGATATTCAGTTGCAGATATCTGTGCTGATTTGAAAATCAAATTCTGCAAATAAATAGAAGAGAAAGAAAGGCCATAGATAACACAAGCCATTGCGTATTTCAGAGGATCTTCCTACTTTCATTAAGATTAAATAATTTGAATAGTTAGGGGATTTTTAAAAGGAAAGGCAAATTTGTCCAATATTTCTTCTATTATTAGATGTTCTAAAATTTTGAGCTTAGAAACCCTACATTCCATGTACATTGGCTATCACCTTAAACAAAGAAGACTGCAAGTTTTCATACTTCAAACTACCCTAAAAACATATACGTATAAATGCCTGCTATTTAAATCAGTCAGTTTAAAATCTAAATACGGTTAAACTTCAGAACTGAAAGGTGCCAAAGTACAAAATTTCCACAGCTGTAAACAGTAAATACCTGAAGTGGGGAGAGTAAGAATGCATGAAACTTCCAGTTGAATGTGTTTTGCATTAATGTACACAAATCAAATGTTTTGTGAACGATTTAAGTAAGTGGATGAAACATCAGGAATGAAGCAATATAATCCAGTAAAGTAAAGCATGCATACCCTGAGGCAGAAGTGGTTTTAGTTTTCTTGTCATAGCACAGCATTTTGTGTGTTTGTAATGAGGTAGGGGACACTAGAAACACTAGAAAGGAGCTGAGCAAAATTCTAGAAAGTCTTCATAGATATTTCTGTTGCTAAAAAAACAGATCTCTTTTTAGACTCAACATGCATACACTGAAAAAGTTGTACTTTTCCTCATACGGGTTTTCACTTTTCTCTCTAACTAGCAAAGTATTTCCTTGCCTTTTCCTGTATGCAAATATAGTGCAGATTGCAGACAATGTATACTTGTAGCACTGCTTGTTTATTTTTTACTGCCACACTCAAGAATCCATTTTCATTTGAAACCACATTTTTTCTTCTTTTTTTTTTTTCCTTAGCTCTGAGCTGAAGAATTTAGAAATGAGGCTGCAGTGTTCCCAGGGCTGGGAGTTATCCACAGATCCAGTCTTGTCCTTCCCAAACAAGGAGTCCAGGGAGAATCCAAACATCCATTTTTTTTAACCCATTGCAAGATCATGCTTCATGCTTAAACAGAGACAAAAATGTCTCTGTAGACAACCAGCCACCCACTGACTGAACTTTGCAGAGTTCAGACATTTGCTATAAAGTGTTATCTTCAGAAGAACTCCTTTTAATTAAATATTTGGTTTCTATCTTTGCCCTTTGGGTTACATATCCATGTATTCACTCTTCTCACAAATCATCTCTGTATTTCATTTCAGGTTCATACGTTGTTGATTACCTACTTACTTAAGCTTGAGCTGTCTTTTTGAGGGAATTTTTGAGGGAATTAAAAGTCTTTAGGGTAAGACTGGCTCTTTCCAAAAAGTGTCTCGGGATGATCACCTCTGTACTAAAAACTTGAATTTCAAGTGTTGTGCCTTACAGGACCATTTAATTAGAGAAACAAAAGCCAACAAAAACCAGAAATTCCATCAGATTTCTTGAAACTTCTTATTCAGTTTTTCAGAGAATATATATCAGGAGCTGGAAGTTGGATAAATATCAAGCCTTCCAATACCTTTGCACGTACTTTATTTTCCATAAATTAAATATGAAGTGCTCTTCCACAGTAGCCCATTGGGAGAAGAGGTAAACCACAAAAACCTCTGTCTGTTTATGCAGTGATTATTATAAGGAAAAGGCTTGTTACTCTTAGGTTTTACCTTTCCCATATCACACAATTTAATCAAGACATTTTCAGACCAGTCACCTTGCTGTGTCCTCCTGTCTTACAGGCTTCTAAGAGATTGTGGGCCTGGAAACATTTTTTCAACATTTTTCAGGGAGCTGGGCAGGACCTCATATGAATCTTCTTGCAGGATCCCTTTGAGCAGCACTACCCTGCACTGGGCTGCCCAGAAAGTAACCCTGGTGTTATGACACATGCTTTGTTGGTCAGTATACAGTACTTTCCATGCCATCTTGGTGCTTTTCACACTTCAGGGTGACTCTGCTGAAAGTCTATTGTCTTTGATCTGTCACAGCTCTGCCTTTCAGTGATGTGTATTTTTAGATGCAGTGGAAGTAAGCCATTGACTTTTTTTCTCCTTTTTTGAAGAGGGCTTCTCACATGTTGTTTACACTCTCTGTGAGTTTCAGTGAAGTGTTTCTTCTCCACTGAGAGGAACATACTGTTCACGTGCACTCTTTCTCCTGCTTATGTTTGTGTTGCCTGGAAAAGACCAATTTTCCCTAACTGCATCATGCCATGCACTATAAATCACATTTGTGTCCCATTTAAAATATAAACCACAACAGACACAGAAGAACAAAAGGAACCACACGCCCAGCTTTTTTTGACAAAACTCCCACACATTGATAATTAGAAGCACATAAAACCATACACAAGCTAGGAGAGCTTGAACGGCTGTCATGCCTCATGCTGTCTGTCTCAGCCNAAAGGGCAGGAGAAGATTAACATAAACAATCTGTGAAACAATGGAGATTAAAATAATAGTAAGGATTGCCTGACAAGTGTGCTTTCATGAGACTCTGGGAAATCTTCGCTTTAATTAATTATCTGCACTTGTCCAAGGGATATCTGAAGCACTTAAACATTAAAAGGAGAACAACGTGTTTTAAAAGCCATACACAAATAATTGTTGAAAATGTTTTAAGTAACTTAGTTAGGCAAGGAGGATAAAGGATTCTAGCTGCATATTTGTTTTGCAATCGGCCTTATTGGTTCTGCAGACTTGAACCATAATCCTGTGAGCTCACATGTTATAAGTATTCCTACTAGACTGAACAGACCCCTTGGAGGGACTGGATTGTGCAGTTATATATGTCACCAGATGTAATTACCAGTACTCATTGCATATTGTTGCTGCTGTTGCAAGGCTCCATACATTTTGCTTAGGCTGTATGAGCATGGTGAATCCACATGCCTGATATGTCCCACTGCCCTTTTAACTACTGAAAACCTTAAGAAACCAAACATGCTAGACAAGTGTCAAAAGAGATGTAATGGTTTGAGGGGCTAAAGGATTTTACCCAGGGATGTTTAACAGATAAAGTTCAGCAGAATATTAGAGCTCTTCATTCCCCACACAGTGTCTCATACTAGATGGATTTTACACAATGTGTGTACTACAGCAGGTGTGGCATATGGCAGAGGTGAAGAAGAACCTCACTGATCTCAGTAATGTAATTATGAATATTTTATTGGCCTAAAAATTACCAGCACTGAGCAGTCTTAGATAATTTTAGGAACATTTTTTTTACAGTGAAATATATTAATCGTTCATTAGTTTCACCCTCTAAATCAGGTGAATAATAATTGATAGTACATAACCATCCTTAAAATAAAAGGTGTCATTGTGTAAAGTCCAATTCTTTATGTTTTTTTTTTCATTTTGCTGTTAACAAATCTAAAAAAAAATACTTGCTATTGGTACTCATTACTCATCTGTGCCAGTATGTTACAGGTATTTCACACAACGCACTGGGGTTGCACTTGAGGAACTTACACAAAATCACTTGAACTTCACACCTCCAGATCATCCTGCCACATATTCTATCATACATGCTCACTTTAAGCAGTGCCATCTTACAGATCATAATTTCCCAAGAATTACCAAGAATACCTACTGAAAGTAAATTAATAACCCCATTAATGACTCTTATTTATAAGTCATTGCTCCCACAATAAGTTTACTTCTCCTATAAGTATAGTCAGAAGCAATCAACAAGAACAATGATTTAGTTTAAGACCCCAAATTAGTGCCTAGGTTCACATGGGTTGCCAGTAAGACAGACTGACAGCAAGTTGAAAGTTAATCAGCAATATTTGCTAATTTTTCAAATGCTAGTGAAAAAGACCCTCTCATCTTGAGGAAATTAACTGCCTTTTGACCATTGAAGCTATTCATGCTTGCAAGCCCAAAAGGGCTTGCTAAGTTGCAAGAAAATAATAGTCATATAAAACCCTGGAACATCCTGCCACTAAGACATAAGAAAATTCAAACAGCTCTTTGTTCATAATTCAAAGAAACAGATAAGTGCACCAGAAGAAAAAAGCAAAAACAAATCCTTTTAAACATGGAATTCAAGGGAAGGAGTTCTCAACTTGAAGTATCAATTAAATAGAAAGAAGAAATTCTTTTTCTCTTCGGCTGTCTAAAAGCCAAACAAGGACTTATATTTTAGCTCCAGTAAAATTGAAGTCGTAAGGAGTTCTACCACTTCTTTTAATGAAACATTTTATTTTCCAGCTAATTCTTTCTATTCCTCCAGTCTTTACTTCCAAATTTTAACAGGTAAAGTTTATGAAGATATTTACATAAAGTGTTGTTGAATACTTAAAATATTTTAAAGCATAAACAAAATATTTGTTGTATCTGAATTTGTTCATGCGCCTTCCAACAAGAGATTCTGTGTTTTAAATTTTTAACTTGACAGTTATCTTGTACGATTAATCTAGAAACTGATCACAAAACAATGATGCTCTATTAACATCATTACATAACTTTTCAATTAAATTTTTACGAAACTAACACAGGAGAGGCCCTCTTTTCTTCAAAAATATGAAATATTTTTGAAATAGAAAGAATTATCTAAAAAGAAAAGATAACTGTTTTGCCTTCTGTCTGAAATAAGAACATCTGTAACCAAACATTTTCAGCTTTTCATAACAGTCTTTGGAATTGCAAAATTTTTTCAAAAAAAAATTTTTTTTCAAAAAAAAGCTATTTTCAAACAATTTTGGATTTCTTTTTAGAAATAAACAGCAAACAAAAACTAACACATGTATGTGTATATGCCAAATTTGCATAGCTTTTAATAATGAGTTTTCACATTGTTTTTGATATCTTTTTTAGTCCAACCTTTCTATAAGCAGCGTTTTTAAATGGATTTAACTATCTTATTCTTTGTCCAACTTACTGTTACAATATAAAAGAATTACAACTATACTGTATTAGTCTGGTAAGTAAACATTGTATGTGTTAATCATTTTCACCTTCCGCAGTGCTTCATACTTTCTAGCAAATTACAGAGTGATACCTAAGACAGAATCTTCATAAATCAAAGCTGCTTCATTTAAGCAATATTTGAAGCTCAGTAACGTTTGCAAATTTTATTCTACATTTTTTCTTAAAAATTCCTTGCAGTTAATTAGATACTGATGAAGGTAGTTCGCTTGAAAAATGCTGCAAGTGACCTAAATCTTTTCAGTTTCTTGAAAAAATCTTTTTGCAACTGATAAAAACTAATGGATTCAGACCATTACAATTCCAGCATATCCTCAGCTGAGAAAATCATAAATGGTTTTTCTGGGGGAGCTTAATCAGAGCTCTCAGAGCTCACATTTGGGGTCCTCCCATAAGCC
>VZTB01000844.1:3628-49284 GCA_013397245.1 Thryothorus ludovicianus | reverse complement strand
TGTTCATATTTCTTTAATTCAGATAGGGAGGATGAAACATGACGTGTGTCCTAAAAGTATGTCAAATTCACCTAATGTACATAGACGAGACAATGTAGAGGACGATCTCAAGAGCTGACAGGTGTTTTTAGAGCCTCTGAACTCTCAAGGATGACTGTCTGTTCAGTGCATTTTGTAGATATGGCAAAAGGTGAAAGCATACATAATCACAGAGTGGTTAAGAGTGGAAAAGACTTTTGGAGGCCATCCTGTTCGATCTCCCTGCTCAAGCATACCCACCATACCAGAATTGCCTAAGACCATATCCGGATGGCTTTTTAATATCTTCATGTATGGAGGCTCCAAAAGCTTCTGAGCAAGTTATGCCAGTACTTGGATAAATTTGCAGAAAAAAGAGGTAATTCTTTATGTTCAGAGGGAACCTCCTGCTCTTAATTGTGTGCATATTGCCTTTGGTCCTGCCACTTGGCACCACAGTAAAGAGCCTGTCTCTGTCCTTTCTGCATCCTACAGGTGCTACAGGTATATCTATACATGAGATCCCCCTAAGCTTTCTCTTCTCCAAGTTGAAGTCTCAGCTCTTTGACTTTGCTCATCCATGAGGTGCTTTAATTATCTTCGTTGGCTTTTGGTTGACTCTCTTCAATGCCTCCATCTCTCTCTTGCCAGGAAACTGCAGACCTAGACCCAGCATTCCAAGTGTGACGTGATCAGTGCTGCATAGTAGGGGAGTAACACCTTCATTGACCTGCTGGCAACACTTACAGAAGCCCAGGACACTATTAACTGCCTTTGTCGCTAAGGCAAGTTGCTGGCTCATGTTCAAGCCTGGTTAGCGTTTTACCCATCAGTGAAGCCAGGCTTTGCACTTAGTCCTGACGCTACTGTGACATCTTCTGTCCTTTATTAACCTACCTCCGGGCTAGGGCAGAGAGAAATTGTGGCACTTCACAGTGTACTAGTTCCCTTCAGGTGTCCCAGCTGCACTCCTGTAGCTTCTCTCCAGCCTTGCAATGCCTCCTCCCATGTCATTAGGTTATGCAGTGGAAACAGGGCTGCTGGACAGAAGGTGTGCACGTCTGTGCTGTAACTGCTGTTGAGGGAATCAATCTAATACTGCTTGATCTCTTACATTTTTTTTGTGGCGCATATTGGGCAGAATCAGGGCAGTTGAAAACAATCTGGGGCAATCAGGAGTAAAAGGCAAAGTACTGTGGTTAGGTGTTTCATTCTTTGAATGTTTCTGTCACTGCAAACATAGCCTAAGATACCTTTATTATGGATAGAAAGGCTCTAGCTCTCTTAATTCTTCAGGAACAACGTGTTTACACTTGGCTGCACTATGATCATAAAAAATCATGCTATTTTTGATAGTTATCAGAACCTTTCTGTCTTCATAGTGGATGACATTTACAAAAGCTCCTAATGAAGTGGCAGCTGAGGCTCTGCTGTCAGGTGTGAATAAAATGGCTGAACTTATATCTCTGTGATCCATAAGAGACTTGCCCTGCAGAAGCATCACCTACTTTTGTATCTTAGTATCTAAGCATTGACATAGAGTTAATGCATCTATCAGTCTTGTATTTCCAGGTAACAGAAGTGGTTGTTTGGCTAAATGGGGATGCAATTGTATCACTGTAAATTTAAGTATCTACTAATAAAGCGCTCTGGTGTTACTGCATTTTCCCCATTCTAGAAAATAATTTGATTTGTTGTTGTATTAGAGCTGGCAGATGCTTGAGGTTAAGAAGATTTATTGCTCTGTGATGGTTACTGGATCCTTTATTTTGAAAGCCAGCTCCTTTGATGAACAAGAAACCCCAAACCTCACACATATCAGAGGCTGAACTTCTGGTCTAGCATACTTTTAGCTGTGCACAGGTCAGTGAGTTTCTTTTTTTTTTTTCTCCCTTTTTTTTAAAAGGATCACTCTATTTCATCCCTGCAGCACACATTGTTTTCTTTTTTTGGCATGTGAAGCACGGGGATAAATGTGCCTGTGAGAAATTAGCTGCTATTACAAAATTCAAATCCAAAGGGTCACAGTCACAAGAGCTTATTCTCAAACTGTGATCTACCAATGGAAAAAAAAATTTCCATGGTAACTTTGTAATGAATCTGCTTGAGAACCTTTCCGAGAAGAACTTTTCTCCATCAAATTAGACATTTATGAGGTTGAGCTTCTATGCTGTAGCTATGACTGCACATGGTATTACAGGTAGTTTCTACACAGCCACATTATTTTCAAGGAGAGCATCTCAAGCATGATATGTACAAGTAGCATACACAACCAAGTCAGGGCAAGATTTAACTTAATTTAAGGCATCATCAACTGAGGTAATCATGTTGTCTTCCTTTATACTCAATGAAGAAAAATAGATTCTTTTAAGGTGTTGTTCGCATGACTTATTTTGGTGTTTTGGTTTGAAAGACAGGTGTCTGCTAAGGAAAGCAAGAGCCTCCCTTGAAATGGAAAAATGTAAACCCCCTCTCTCCAAATTATTATAATTTTGAAATTAAGAGGGTCTCATGCAAAGATATGGGAATAACAGTTCTTTATTTGGAAAAATTAAGATAAAAATGCAGTAATACAGAAAAAAAACCCCAAAATCCATTGACAGTCAGAGTACAACCTAGCACCCTGTTAGTCAACATGTTGGTAGCAGTCCGATTAAATGGTGGCTGCAGTCCTTCTGGAGTGGAAGATGTGGTTCTGTTGAAGCAATGATCCTGTAGAAAGGTGTGGTTTTCCTCTGAAGGTCCAGTGGTGGTGTAGATGGGCCTGGTCTTCCTCTGGCAATCCAGTGGAAAAGACTGATTGCAGTGTTTCAATTCTCAGATTATATCCAGGTAGGAATGTTTGGCTCTTCCCCCTTGGTGTAGCATCTCACAATGGGATGATGTAATTTTATCAGTCGTGCAGTGAGACTCAATGGTCCATTAACAGAAGATACCTCCCTGGACAGAGGATGGGTCGTGGAAGAGATAAAGAAAACTGCCCTACGTGGTTTCAACTGATGGTGATAGAATACATACTTCTGCTTACATCTTGCATTGCAGCCTAAGACATTTGGACATCAATCTTAGGCTGAACTGAATCATGCCCTAGAAGTTCCATTTCCCTTTTATTTTATATAAAGGGAGATGGATAACTGTATCACCCTTGTCAATATCTGTATCTGGAGAAATAACTGTATCTGTGTCTGCCCCTCTCACTCCCCATATACTTTTGTAATCTAGAAGTCTAGAAAATATGCTTTTAGAAAAAAAAGAGTAGAGTAAGAAATTAAATAGTCTGTCAAAGATAAAATGAGGGACATGCAACAGTTTTCAAATAAAAAAGTCTTCTGAGAAGAAAGGAAAAGTGATCTAACTGGACAAAAGTGGGTTGAACACTTCTAATAAGGATAGTGAGATACTGATGCTTCACTGAAAATTACTATCTACTTTTTCATCTTGAAACATTCCACAGTTTGTTTCATTTTCCAGAACTCTGCAAGTTCTAGCCTTCTGCTTTAACAGAAAGTAACTTGCTGATATTCTTTTTTTCCTATTGTCATGACCACACATGCTTCTATGCCCTCACTTTGTTTCTCAAGAATGTAAAAAAACCCCAAGTAAACAGTGTTTTCTATTTCTTTTAACTTCTTTTATTTTTTTTTCTCCTTCATTGTAAGAGATTTTTTTAAACAAGGGCTTTTATGTTGGAGTTTTCTGAGGGAGTGGTTGCCAAAGATTTTTGTCCACTGGGAATACAAGAAGTGCAATACAGTATTTGAATGGAAATAAATTCTGAAGAAGATGATTAAAATATCAGAGAATCAATTTTAAAAGTTATATGTGGTATCTACGAACTAAAGTACCTCATTGGACATAGGAGGGATGTCACATGAAAAGGGGACATTTCTGTGACCTTTAATGGAGAGACGTACTTGACCCTGAGTATTTAATTAGTCTGTCAGTGCTCCAGGAAATTTGAGAACCTTGTGCCCAACCAGTCTGTCAGCATTCTGTTAGAGGGACCCTTTAGTGCTGGACTGGAGAGTGATTTAACTCATTTAGAGGAATACACCAAAACAGCATATGAGACACTTCTCAATGGGTCTTACTCTTTATCTGAGTATGTTATTCACTGCTGGTGAATGCTAGTACCCATGAAGGACTCTAAGAGTTTAGGCAATAACACTCTTTATTAATATAAAATTGTGACAGATCAGTGATAGTATCTGACTGCAAAAACATATTCAAAGTAATGGAGAGACAAACTCCAAACCCCAGCAAAAGTATTCAATGTGCATAGAGTATGATTCTTATCCTATAGGGGAGAAGACAGGTTCAGCCCATCAACTGATCCTAGCAGTTATAATGGAGTATTCCTTAACTTTGCCCCCATTCTTGACCTGCTTTTATACTGGGTTTTGTATTTCTCCCCTCAATTTTCACTTACTTTTCTACTATTTCTTTGTGTTTAGGTGGAGCTTCATAGTCATGCATAACTTTGTTACAGATTAGTGTAAAAGTATCTCGATTTGCTTTTAAAGATACAGTCAAAAAGAATATAGAGCATGTGCCCAGTTCCTTGAAGGTGGGTAACTTTGGGACTATTAACATTACAATTAGGTTTTAATGAACTATATTCATCTGAGGAGAGTGACTTCCCTAAAGCTGTTGGCTCAGCAGCAGGGCATTGTCACCTGTATCTCCTGATTTACAGGTGTTGAGTGGTTTATTAGCTTTAATAGTTTAAGAGTACCATTGAGTTTCCTTCCCTGCAAGGATTTCAACAGTGACTGGCCTTGATGTCTCCGCTCCACTCCACTCCACTGCACTCCACTCTGCTCTCACTTCGCAGGAGCTTAGAACTGCAGATCATAGGCGTAGGGAATCATCATGGAAGAGGTTTTGAGGATGCTGACCATATTCCGTGCAGGGAGTAGCAACTATATTTTACCCTATAATTTCCATAAATTTATAACCCCTTTTAGGATGCAAATATAACTTCTCAGTTTCCACTAATTTTACCCCCAGCCAACTTTCCACAGAGAAGATTTCACATGGTTCAAAGCAATCAATAATATTGTTATTAAAAATAAGTTTAAAACATCTTTCTCATTCCTCTGATTTACCGATTGTATTAATAGGAATATTAATCAATGAGATAATTAGAAATGTGACAGTGAATGTTCTGACTCTCTGTATTGCTTTTGTTCCTTTTTATCAGTAGAAGTGAGTCAGACAAAAAGGTTTTTGGGCAGTTCAAGATGTTTCAAACAAGTGGTACCGTTGAAAGAAATAGCTCCACCATTTCCCTTCAATATGTTTCTACTTTCTCATCACCTTCAGTCACTGCAGGCACCAAAAACTAGGAATTGATCCTGGATAAAAAAAGTGTCTTTGCTTTTCTTTCAGTGTCATCTTGGTACAGATTAGGAAATTAATGCAAGACGAAAGGACAGGACTGCCTCTTTTGATCACTAATTTCAAATGTTGAAAGCAGGAATCCAGTTGAATGATACTTATTTATTTTGACTACTTTGTGGTCAGTAGCTTCTTCCTTGGTCAGTAGCTGACATATTTTATTACCTTTGTTAAGGGTACAGTTTAAATATCATTCTTCTAATTACAAAATATAACTTAGGGAGCAAATTATACTATAACGAGAAAGTATATTTTGATCTTCCTTTGTTTTCATCAAGGCATCATCTTAAAACCAAGGACATTTGACATTCTTTTAATGATTTAGAGGTGGCAATCTAGGCCTGCTCCTGTGAAATTGCTAAATGATTCTAAGTAATACGCATGGGTTTGCTGTCTCTCGTCTTCCATGTGCTTTTAGATGAAGCAGTATTTAGATTCACTGAAGTGACCTCCTTCTGTTTGGAGAGCAAGCCATTTCCTAGTTGTCTCACTTAAAGGAAATTTAGCAATTGATATGACAAATATGGATGCTACTACTCTCTTGTGTACAGAGCTACTTCAGACCACAGTTTTTAGCACTACAAATATAGATTAATTTCTTCTTGAAAGAAAAGAAAAAAAATATTACCCTGCTTACAAAAATGTAGGTCATAAATACTCTGATTTTGTTTTTGACAGCCAAGTTCTGATGTTGTGTCTCTTAAGCTTTATTTTCCAGTGTGCTTTTTCAAAAGAAAGCAGATACGTTCAAAACAGTGAAAATGTCATTTCAAATTTGGTCATTGTCCTCTATTATTTTTCTGTTTGACCCAGAGATCAATTGCACAACTTGATCATGATGAGGACACGCTCATTTCTGCAGTACTTCAGTTTTCTCAGAGATTAACCTCTGATTTCTGGATTGCTAGCCCAAAATTTACTGTGAGTTGCTGCAAGCTTTAGTCAATGTGACGTAATTTTTTTTCTTAAAATGTTCAAACTCCTTTTTCAATTCAGAGCCTGAGTCTGAGAGCAGGAGGTGAATGCAAAATCCAATAGCATATATTCTGAAATACTTTGAAAATTATACTATGTCATTTGAGACTTTCTGACCATTACCCTTTCTGAGTACTTTTCTTGCCTCAAGAATCTAAAATTCACAGGTATTATGCATCAGCATTTAGAACATAAGATGTAGCAAAGGTTTACAATCTGGATTCTCCTTGCAGAGGAAACAAAGTAGGAGGGAGGGAAATCGCTGAAGTACCTCCCGCATTTTAAAACCTCAGAAAGGCAAATGCGTGGGAAGTTGTCCTGGTTTAGGGCAAATTTGGGAGAGGGAAAAAACTAAACCTCTGGATGGAGTACTTCTAGGAAAAACAAATCCGAACCACCCCTCCCCTTAGCTGAATCAGGATAGGAAAAAAAATTTCCTTGGAAGAAAGTGGAAAAAAGTTGTTTATTTAACGGACAAAGCACTCCCCAGCCCAACAAATGAAGGAACAACACTGAACAACAAAAACTTCTCACTGCTCCACAGAGATGCCAGAAAGTCTCTCTCGTAGCTGTAGCTCGGCTCAGTTGCTGTCAGTTCCTCTGGTGGAAAGGCCGGGCCCAGGCCAGGCCTGGTGGGATGCANGGCATTCCACTGTGTCTCCTTCATTCTCAGATCCAGTTTTTAAAGCTACAACACTTATTTCTGAACTAAACAGACGAATGGGGATACAATTTAGCATCAACCCAGGACAGAAGTTAAAGTCTTTTCTTAAACAGGAGACCATTGTTCGTTACCAGTGAATGAGGAGATGATGGTGAAACTTAGAGAAAAACAGATTTATGTAGGGGATTTGCTTATGAGATGGTAGTACATCTTCACGTGCAGCAATTAGGCACAATTTATGTGTCAAAGGCCATTAAATATGATATGTGCTGGAATGTTGACTATGGATGTTGCAGATCAGTGGCAGACTGGAAATTTTGGAGAGGACTAATGGAATTATACAGGCACCCTCTAAAGAGTGGCTGGTGGACTGTGTTGGTTTTGTGTGGCCTGGTTTTTGGTAGTGGGGGGACCACAGAGGTGGCTTCTGTGAGAAGCTCTTAGAACCTTCCACCATGTCTGGCAGAGCCAATTCCTAATGGCTCTGAAGATGGACATGCCACTGGCCATGTTTGGGCCAAGTAGAAATTATGGTAATGCCTCTGTGATAACATTTAAGAAGAAAATCAAAACAAAGTGGAGAGTTATTTGAATTCCAGCCAGTGAAGAGGAGGAGGTGAGAAAATGTGAGGGAAAACAACATGGAGACACTAAAGTCAGTGAAGAAAGAAGGGGAGGAGGTGCTCCAGGAGCCAGAGCCAAGATTCCTCTGGATGCTATGGTTATGATCATGGTGAAGCAGCTGGGTCCATGGGGGATACAGAGATCCACCCGCACCCCATGGAGAAGTTGCTCACATCCAGGTGGATGCCTGGAGGACATTGTGATCCAATGGAAGAGCCAGTGGAGAGAGGAGGCTCCTGCTTCTAAGCTGGAGCAGCCCGTAACCATGCACCATGTGGAAGACTGCACCCTGTGGAAGAGTGACCTACACTACAGCTGTTTTGTCAGGACTGTTCAGCATAGGTGGGACTCACATTGCAGCAGTTTTGGGAGGACTGTTGCTTATGAGATTGGAACCCTTTGGGGAAGTTTACAGAACTGTGTCCTGTGGGAAGGGACCCCATAGCATAGCAGGGGAAGAACTCCTCTCCCTGAGCAGTGGAAGAAAACCTTGGAAGATGAATGGACCAAAACCCCCAGACCCTTTCTCCCTGTGCTGTCAGTGGGAACTAGGGAGGAGTAAGGGGAGAAAAAGGTGTTTTAAGGGCTCATTTTACTTCTCATTATCCTCTTCTAATTTTGTGAGTAATAAACTCACTTTGAATCTCTAAGATAAACCTGTTTTGCTCTTGGAGTGTTTTCTCCCCATCCTTACCTCAATTCATGACCCCTTAGTTAATTTTTTTCTCTCCCCTGCTCAGCTATAGTAGGGGCAGCTGAATGAGCAGCTTTTGTGGTTGCCTGTCATTTGGCCAGTGCCAAACCACGACATGGACTTGCCTCAGTGAATGTCTGTAAGGTTGTAAACGCAACTTAATCAAGCTAGCTGTGAATTGGCTGTACCTCAGCTGGCTTCAGCTTGGAAATTATCTTTTCATTATGTTATCACCCTGTTGTACTCAAAAAAATAATACTTTCTGAGTAAAAATCATTAATGACCACCAACTGAGTATGACCTTTGAGTAAATTTCTTATCCATCTCGCAGACCACCCATGTAGTCTGTATCTTGTCAGTTCTGCCAGGAGAAGGCTGTGGGATGGAAAACAGCACTGAACATTTTGCTGAAGTCCAGGTGGGCAGCACCCACTGCTTCCACCCTGTAGTGCTGTGGTAAAAAACATCATTTCATTGTAGCAGGTGATGAGGTTACCTTAGTCTGGTATGATATCCTATCGGCCAACCTGTGCTGGCTTTTCCCAATCACCTGCATCATTTGTTTTGTAATAGTTTCTAACAGGACTGGTTCTGCTGCCTTCCCAGGAGCAAATTAGGACTAATGGACCTATGGTTTCCTCTTTGGGGCCTTTCTTAAAGAAGAGTATGTCATTTGCACTCTTCCAGGCTTCAGGGATATCCCCTGATCACCATGATTTTACAAATATTTTAGATGGAGGCCTTGCAACAATGTTGGCCACTTCTCTTGCCACCCTGCCAGGCCCAGAAATTCATGTGTTGAGCCTGTTACTCATCTCTGAAGGCAGAGTAATTTGGGTTCTTATTAATAGATCACTTGGGGCAGATTAAAATGAAATGACACTGAGTGACTACTGTTTATCTCTATATATCTATATCCATAGGGTTTATTTTATAAAAATTTGGTTGAAATGAAAAGGAAGGATTCCATTTCTTCTGGTTATTATCTGTAGAAATATGGCAGTATAAAATCAGAAAAATAGCACTTAAGAAAATGTATAAGGATGCTGGTGGGGGGTGGCTCATGGCAACTGGGTGTCCCATGATCATTTGTGCTGGGAATTGTCACTGTTTCCCCCTGGCTCTCGCAGCTCAGGGAATATTGCAATAGGTATAAACTCAGCAGGGGACCCTGCGGAAATGGGGCCGAGGCTAGCTTCCTTCCATTTGGAATCAGGGGAGTGGTTGTATGTGTTGTAGGAAGTGTGTGCATGGCCTGGGATATTATTGCTGCATTGTAACTTGACACTAGGATCAGAAGTGCCTGCTTTCACTGCTTCTGCCAGCTGCTGGTAATCCGAAGATCGATTGAAAGTTTACAAAAGGAGCAATTTCCCTGCTTCCCCTTTGCCCGAGCTGCTACCACCTAAGGAGATTGCCGAGCTCATATCGGAGCTCCGGCCCCCCACCCCGTGCAGGCCTTGGAGGAGTCAGGAAAGCCCTCTGCCTTTCCAACAGGGCTCCCCACCAGCCATGGGCATAATAACACCAATGGTGAAACTGCTCAGCAGGTGGGGGAACTTCTGTTATTGTGCTGTTGTTTGTTCTGTTCTGGTATACATGTATGTATGTATAAAAAAATAAAGAACCATTATTTCTTTTTCCTGCATGTTTGCCTGGAAGCTGCATAATTTAAAAGTTACAATAAGTTAGAGGGACAGATTGTCCTTCCATTCCAGGAAGGTTCGCACCTTCCTTAGCTGACATTTGGCCTTGAAACCAGGACAAAAGAAAAGAAAGAGAAAGAAAAGCTAAGAGTAGAAATATATCATCGTCTGTGGATCCAGTGAAGCTTGATTTTTGGAATTTTGATGTCCACTGGTCAAAGTGATGGCTGTAGTCTTGATTTATCATGGTTGGGGGAAGCTCACAAAACACAAAGTTCAATGGGTTAATATACACTCAGGTTCAGGTGGGAGTACCCAGGTATCTCCCCTGGAGAGGAAATTTTACATTATCTGAAGTAAAACTGTCGATCATGTACACTCCTCTGGTGGAAGGCCTCAGAAATGAGTCAGGGGGCACTTTGGGGGTCCTTGATGGTTTAGGACACCTTTTAAGATGTGACAACTGCCTCTCACATCAGGGTACTTGAGCCAGTCATGTCCCATTGGACAGGATGAATATCTTCAGGCCTATGTGTGAATGTGAATGTCTCAAAATGCAGCTTGTAGCATCAGATGGTAGGTTTGCACCCACTCTGCATCTGAGCAGTTACCTTGCATGTTGACAGCAAAGCATTCTGCTGCTTTTGCAAACAGCACTTACAATGTCACTTACTGTATCACAGTGTTGATACAATTTAACTATGATTTCTCAACGACCACAGCAGGTCATTTTTATCAAAGGAATTGGCGCTGATTTGGAGTTGGTAAGACTTTTGCAAGCTTATTTCATGAAGCATAAGGTCATGGGTAAAACAAGTGTTTTAAAAGTTGTGATGGGATTCAAACAGCCTTACAATCATATTTAGATTTCATAAATCAGACAATCAAATGAACAAGTTCCTTGTGAACTGGTGTCCTTTAGACACAAATCTAAATGTTTAAGGTCTGAAAATGACTGACCTTTCCACTTCACCAGTGTTCTCTCCTCTCACGTGTTTTCCAAACCTGCACAAAATCCATGGTGGTCCATTGGCACCACTTATCCACACCTATGGCTGTGGTTAGACTTTGGCTTTCCACCAAACTGCAGTTGCTGAAATCAGTCCCCTTGTGCTCCAGGAAAAGGGTTTGTGTCCAGACAGATATCAAGTCCTTTGTGGCATGGTCTCAGGAAGGTTAGCTCTGATGCAGAGAGGGATCTGCTATTATGGGTGGTCTCTGGGCCGCAGAGTTGGGTTCTGTTGTGGCCTGAGTGATTAATAACAGCATTAGTTGGTCCTTGAGAGCCAAGTGGCAGAGGATGCATCAGGGCTACCCAGCAGCTGTGCCCAGTACATGGCAACCAAGGGCAGGGACAGCATCCTGGGCTCCCTGAGCCTCTCCAAAGGATCTAAGGGACACTGGGTAGAGAGTCAGTGGGTAGGACTGCTGCAGGTAGGGCTGGGCATGGGGGGCCCCATCACTCCTGTATCTTAGTGCCACCATCCTGCAATACAGCAGTTACTGGCCTGCCTGGAGCAGGACAAAAGGCAGCATCCTCCCATGTCTCACTGTCAAAGCTGGGTTGGGGTGAGGCTGTAGATGTCTGAAAGGAAGTACTTGATGAGCTGGTGGAATTACTTGGAGGGGGCTGAGGGAGGAAGGCTGGAGAAGTCTGGGTGAGACTGCTGGAGATGAGAAGAATCACCAATCCCTAAAAGTGTCCAAAGCTTTTTCATCTGGAGACTACTGGTCTGGCCTCCTCCAATCCCTTTTGGATAGGTTGCTGCCTGCTGCTTGTGCACCAGGAAGGTGGTCTGTCGTTACATGGAGCTGTGGGGAGGAACATTTTTTATCACCTCAAGGTGAGCTAGCAAGTGTTTCCAGGGTTTTTTTGCCTTCCTCTGTAGCACTGAGCACAGCCACTTGCCAGGGCTCCTTTACACCATTTTGACCAGGTGCTGGCAATTCATGCTTCCTGGAGGTGACCATCATATCACTGCACAAGGGGTCTAGTTTGGAGTGGTATGACTTGATGTCTACATAATGTCTACATACATATGACTACATCATAACTGATGACTATATAGAAGAGCTACATGTGATAGACAAGTTAAAAAACAGATGAGTTGCTGATGTGAACCAGACTAAGGCAGTTCAGTGGTCTCAGATTGTGGCCAGAAGTACACTATGATGAGCTTATTTTTGTTGGACGGGAAGGGAAGTTCAAGGAAGTTCTGTTCAGTTCAGTTCAGGGAAGGGAAGTCTCAAGGGAAATACTGAAAAAAGGTGCTTCTGCAGATTTCTACTCAGATTTTCTTATGCACTTTATTCAAGTCCGTGTCAAACTGGGGTATCTGAGTGTCTTATGATAGCAATTGCTTATGGAGCAATATAGGAAATGACACAAACGCTTAATTTTTGTTCTGCATCCTTTCTTCTAGATGGACTAAATAGTCACTCTGTTGAGGACTATACCCAGTTCAGGTAGTTCAAATTGCAGCTGCAATGCAAGATTCTGGTTGTGCTCTGGGAGCAAGTAAAATGTGGGAGCCCTAGGCAACAAGCTGTGAACTGGCACTAACCCTTTGCCTAACATCCTCTAGTGCTGGCCAGGGAGAGGGGGGTCCAGTCACCCAGAGACTCTCCAAGAGCCAATGAAGATGAGAAGTCATCAGAATAAATATCAGTATTGGAATGGGCTCACAAACTGTAAAGGGTATATGTTACATCCTAGTCATTCAAACCCAGGGCTAAAGCAATGTTCTTTTGCTCTGTGTAGATGCAAAGGAGAAAATTCCAACCAAATATTCTCAAGAGGTAAAAATACACAGAAGTTTACAGACAAACTGTAGAAAATTAAGGAACATTGGCAAAAGGGTAAATACTACATAACACCACTTATCACAGCATAGACAGCCCACTGAATGTAGAAAACCTTGTAACCAATTTGGCATTATAGCCTGTGAGAAGAGAGAAGAAGAAGAAAGGGAGAGAAACAGAAAGACAGGAGAGATATAGAAAAACAGACATAGCTACCAGCTCCTGAGTTCCAGCAATGTAAAGCTCTAATATGAAGGTAGGGTTAAAGGACAACATGCTTGCCTTGTAGTCAGGCATCTTAAAGCTTTGGCCCATCCCAAACCTTCTTCCCAGGTGGAACTTAGGGTCTCTCGGCCACTCAGGGACTGGATTAGGCAAAACTGGGATGGCCTCCAGGGACACTGTGGGCCTGAAGGGTATAAGGGCATGGGACTACCTCGCCAGGGCAAGGTCTGACCTGTCCCCAGCTGCGATATGTGAAGAGACAAGACCCCATCAGCAGAGAGAGAGTGAAACTGAGTAAATCTAAGGTTTATTCAGAAGCATCAATATATATATATCTTTACTCTAAGAGCTTTTTTTTTTGGTTATAGCTTGCAGACGTGATCACAGTCCTATAACAAATCTGTCCTCTTGACATTTTCTGTTGTTCTCTCCAAAGCCATGGTAAAGGAGCATGAAGAGTGTGCTTGAAGAGTGTGCGTCTATGCTGACATAGAAGTAGAAACTCAATCATTCAGTTTTGTCTCAGGCACACGCTGTGACAGAGAGACCTCCTGCTGGTGCTACTGGTGCTGCTGCTGTTTTTCTCTGTTTAACTCTTTCCTCACACCAACACCTGTTAACCCAACATGTATTCACATATTCCAAGATCCCAAGATGTCTTGAAATAGATTACCTTTTCTAGTCTCTGATAGTATAAAAGCTCAAGGATTTCTTTTTTCAGGATCCCTTCCTGGAGACACCTATTTTAGGCTTTTATTGTGTTGCTGCACCGTGATAAAATTACTTATTTTACTAAATTAGTAGACATCTGAGTCTTTGCTATGGGAAACTTAGATTTGAATGGGTAAGGAAAATTTGTCTGACAGTGTGAGTGTGATGTATTTAGGGAGTTGAGTCAGTTCATTGAAGCTGTCTGCTGCAAAGGGGCTTCAGTCCCAGTAGTGACAGTCTGGGATGGTGGGAGCGTGACTGGGTGGTCAGACAAGAATGTTTTCTTACTGGCTCAGCTATGCAAGAACAAGAACATACCTGGGTCTATGTACAGGGGAAGTATAACTTAAAAAGGGCAAAGGGTGTAATGTGAGTGAGATATAAACACTTGATGACTGTACTTTAACTCAAATGCTATAAGTTATGGGGAACATGATGAGGAATGGAGGAGTGGGAAGAAGCTCATAAAGGTGATTTTCAAGAGTTTGCCAGTCAGAAGGTATGAAGACTACCACAGTCTGATAAAACTTTCATATGTCTAATCACAATACTTTTGTTTATAAGATATGGTTTCTAAATAGAAGTGAGCTGGAAGCCGTGGTAACTGTACTCGGTTGACTGCTGGCCAAACACCAATGCACTCTCAAAAGTTATCTATTCATCTTCCTCTGCTATAATTGGAGCAGAGGATGGAAAAAAAAAGTTAAACTAAAGCTCATGGGATTGAGATAAGGATCAGGTGAAGTTGCTTTAGGTGCAAAACAGGCTCAAAACTTTAAAGAGTGTAAAGAAAACTTTATTAACAGAAATAAAAGAAGAATGATAAGAACTAAATAAACCTTTAGAACACTTTTCTCCCCCCAGCCCCTCTTTCCTTCCCACTGAATGTGTAAACAGATTATCAGCCTGTTTATCACTTCTAAAGAGCATCTTCAGTTCATTTAGGGATAGGAGTCTCTTGTCATGCCACAGGAAATAATTTCCTTGTGGTTTTAAGTTCATGGCTAACAGTCAACCTGGAAAAACACTGTTTGCAAATGAAAATCCCTCCCATTGATTTACAGTTTTTCCTCACAACTATTCTCAAGGGCCATTTGGGCTAATGGGGTATAATTTAAGGATAAGCCATTCTAGTATAAAAGCAAAAATTCTCTTCTTCTATCTCTGAAACCAGTGGTTCTCTTCTTCTAACTCTAAAAGCAAAGGTCCCCCTCTTCTATCTCTGTTCAAGTCAGATTACAGCTTCTTTCAACATCCATATTCTCCCGTCCTCTTCTGAACTGCAGATGAATGCTGTATTCCCCCCATATGCTTTATGAATTACAGGGATGTATTCCGGTGTATTATATTCTCACCTCGGCTTACAAAAGGTTTTCAACTCTGAAACTGGAGCATCTCCTCTTCTTTCCTCTGGGCTTTGGCCCCTCTTCCTTCACTGACCTTGGTGTTGCCCTGTTGTTTTCTTCACTTGCCTTCATCTTTCTTTTTCTCTGACTCAGGAGAAGATTGGTGTTCACAGATTTATTTGCTTTCAGATAGAATTCTGTAGTGCTCAAAAAGGTTGATCCTGCCTGGGCCCTGCATCAGGGAATTGTGAATTGTGTGCTCTGCCACTTGCTGGTCTTGTGATCCCTGCTAGCCAGCAGTGGCTGCACAGTTATTCGTGGCAGCACTGAAAAAGTTAATCTCATCTGGGCCCTGCATTGGGGAAAATCACTCACTATGTTTCTTGCTGCTGATCATGTGGTCTCCACCAGCACCGTGCAAGCTGCTCGGGCTGCTGGTTCTACTCTGGGCTGCACTTGGTGCAGGTTGCAGAGTCGCCCCCAGTCCTAGCCCCATGGCGTCTCATGGTGCAAGGGTGGTTTCCCGGCAGCTGAAATTTTGATGGCTGCACCTGGTGGTGGGGCAGGGCTTGGCCCGACCTGTTGGCTGTGGGTGGGGCTCAGTGGCAGCAAGATTTCACCATCTGAGCTGTGGGGTCTTGGCCCAGTGTCTAAGGAATTTATAACCCCCAATTTAGTGCCCCCCACTGAGATTCTCCAAACCCTATGCCCCTCCCTCGCTCCCTCCCTCCCTTGTTCCCTCCCTCCAGTGGCTGGAGATGGGAAATGGAGACTCAAAAGGTGAAACTCATGTTCATATGAACAATTTACTGGAAACATCAATGACATAAGAAAATGAACAGTAACAACTACAATAATAATAATCAAAGGGTACAAAAGAGAGAGCAATTCATATGCAGAAATGCTCACCATGGAGCTTATGACCTGACCACAGCCACACCACATCACCCTGACCACTCTCTTCAGATCAGGACTAGCACCATCCAAACCAGTTCCTCCAGCTAAGAACCAGCATTAGCCCAGTGCTCCAGCTGCTACACTTGCTCCATTAGAAGGAATCCCTTCTCCCCAGAAGAAAGTCCCTTTCCCCCACCCCTGGGAATGATATGGGGTGGTATAGAATAATCTTCACATCCTAGCCATGTACCCTCCCACCAACTGCAAAAAATTTACTCTCTCCTGGTTGCAACCAGGACAGCTGTAAGTATAGAAATCAACCAGGACACTTTGAGATTAAAGCAATAGAAAGAAAAAAAGTCATATCCCAGAAGTCAAAAGAACTTTTCCACTTTTCTTGCTGTGGAGAATATCTGTATACTCATATAGTTATTCTTCTGTCATCTTCTGATTCACAACTTTTCTGCTGGCCAAGCAATTATCAATCACATGCTGCTAGCAACTGGGTGGTGTGTGTGTGTGCATGCGTGTGTGTGTGTGTTTAAGGCCAGAGAAGCAAAGGAGTTGTCCTATTTTCCCTGCAAAGACTGGCATGGCAGAGGTTGGAAATGAGAGCAGCCTAAAACTTGTGTGATCAGAGTCAGTTGTTGTTGTTTTGTGAACTTGGAGAGCTGGGGCATATTCAGTCTCTGGAATATATGGGGTGAAAGATCAGGTAGGTAAAGTCTTGCTATATGTGAGAGTCCATTATTTATATGAGGGATGTGTCACAGCCATCCACTAATATGTGACCAAACAAGAACGAGTTACCTTGGATGTTTGCATATGGTATCTGTGCGAAAATGAATTGACTCTGAAGAGTTCAATAAAGATGGAAAGGGGATATGAAGATACCTATTCTCTGAGGCAGGACTGAATGGTTGTGGTGTGCTCAGTCCATAAAAAGATGATGGAAGGAGAAGATTCAGCCATTCCATGACCAAATTAAAAGAGGATTAATAAACAGAAAAAAACTTCCGAAAACTTTCAGTTTAAGAGATTGCTTGTGCAAAAAAATTATGAAAAGTGAAACAAATAAAATTATAGGCCATAACTGACACTGCAATCAGGTTTTGGCAACATCTCATAATGTAAGATTGGTAAGTGTGAAAAGAAATCTACTTTTTTGATTGTGTTTGGTAAGTTTATAAAACATCTAATGTCATAGTCTTTTAGAGAAAAAGCTGCTGGAGTTTTCAGAGATGATATTACTGAAGAGTTTACCCAGATTGTGCATTCAATGTAAATTCATCTATGTATCTGTGTTCTTGCCTTATTTATTTTTCCTCTTCCTTACACCGACGAATTTACTAAAAGCATGAAATTTGTAGTTAAGTTTGTCTGCCCTTTGACAGATTAGAAAAAAGAAGTCTCCTTGAAAGAATGTCTTTACTGGTGGCTGAAAACCACCTGACATTCTTGTTACAGACCCTCAGCTGCTTAATGGCAAAACATAGATGAATTGTTATTGTCTGTCAGTGTTGATGAAACAATGCTATGAAGTGGTATGTTTTTCTTTGCATTGTACTAGGAGTTAGGCAAAGGATATTTGAAAGCTAAATTGGCTGAGGTGGCATACTGGTGAAATGAATACTTTCTGTAGAAAATGGTGGCAAGCTAGGAAATAGTTTAATAGGGCAATCACTAAAAAAAGGAACCTGCCTATAAGGTGGGCATATAGTGACCTTGAATATGACTGATCTATGTTAATAAAAGAACTTATAAAGGTATTTTCATAATTGCAGTTTGAAGCTTTTGAACTTTCCAGGCTGTTACAATACAACATAAAACTTCTCAAATGGAAGAAATTTGGCTAGGCCTAATATTGTGTTGTCTACTTGGACAAGAAAATAGAGAGAGCATGTGAATATTTTCCCATAGTGGTTCAATTATAGGATGATGACTCCTGCCTCTAAAGGCTGTCTTTCTAAAAGGACAGCCTTTACTTACAAACTACTTGCACTTTGCTCTACCATTCACTGAGATTTATTTGCTTTCAGATTGGAATGGAAAATAATTTCAAAATATGCATGATATTAAAAAAAATTAGAAAATGGTCTGATGGAAGTTGGAAGGTGTCACCCATTTAGGAGAATAAAGTAAATATCTTCAGTTTTCATGATGATAGTCTCATCTAATCAGATGAAAATCAGCCTATACTTCAGTCTACAAGGGCAGGAGAATAAGCATTATCTAAAGGGACAGTGGTACAGGAAATCTCCGAAAATGCTAGAAATCATCTTTGGTGTGGGCTGTGACTTTTTGTCAGAAAGTAATCTTTCTCCAGCTTTATTAGTTCATACCTGATTTCACTCAAAAGCTTAATTATTAATAAACTTGAATAAAGTGTTGAGAAAATTTCAGGCAATCTGGAGAAAAATTCTTACTTACATATAGGTAGGATAAATATGCAGAATTTCCACAGTAAAAACTGCATCAAGTAAAATCTTCTATGATTTTCACAGTGAGTAAATGCAGAAATACTCTCTGCTTACACAGCATTTGGTCTGGAATATTCCTAGGCAGGGGTTATCTCAATTGTACTAGGAATATTTCTAATAATGCAGGTTTAACATCCCCTATGTTTCTGTCCTGATTGTTGCTTTGCTCTGTGTGGCTGTATTCTAGATGGAAGAGCTTTACTCTATATATGACACCATCTGATGTCATTGGAAAGCACTGTCAACCGAAAACAAACCTATGCATCCTGGAACGGGAAAATGTTATTTTTTTAGGGATTAATGACATCTGTTGAGCTGGATGCTGTGAATCTGTGAGCTGAGCTGCCAAATACAAATCCTAGGTGAAGCATTCTTGTTGCAACAACCTGGAGGGTGACACAAAGTTAAGACCTCTTCACCTGAAGGCCCTGGTGACCAAGAAGTGCCATTTGCCACCAAAGTGGAGGAACTACTCTAAAGCAAATAATATCACAGTTAAAAGGCCCTTAGCAGACCCATCTAATAGTTCACTTGATGCTCCAATTAAGACATCAGTGCATATTATGAATTTGCCCAGTGTCTACTGTGATAGAGGTACCTAGGACCCCAGGAGAGATTGGTCTGGCTGGTCTCAGTCTACTCCCTGCAAACTGTCGTCTCTGAGTTAAAGACACAGACCAGCCAGTTGAGCTTTACATATTTGTTAGCAATATTTTCTGGCATCGTTCTTGATGCCGTTGGATCCAACTGTTTTGATACCAGCCCCACGGAGGATGCTGCTGCCTCTCCTTTACCTTGCCATCACCTGAAGCAGAGCCAGTTTTGACTCTGAGCCAGCATAACTCTGTACAGTCACTCCAATGTGTGCATACAATGTTCCAGGAGAGTTTATTTAGTTTGGGGTTGTGCTTCAAGTCACAGTGATGGACTTAATCTAAAGAAGGGTGTCTTGTAGGACTTGAGAGACCTCTGTTCAGCCTGGTGAGTTCCCTAGACATCCAGTGTCTTAAGGCTACCATCTGCTGGCTAATGGGAGCAAAATGAGCCAGTGATTTGTTGAAAGTCTCTCTGTTCACAAAAGAGAGTGCTAGAGCCACCTACCTTAATGGTGGAGATTGAAGAGCAATCAAAAGAAAGCTTCAGTGACAATGGATATATGCGTCTTAAATAATGCCAAATTTAAACTGACCACTTTAAGTCTTGACAGAACAATTGAATCTTATCAGTGTTTTCTGACTTCAAAAGATCCATTACAGTTTACTTGACATTATCTTGCTACGAACCTGTGAGTCTCAGTTCTGATCTTTTGCAACCTTTTATGGATTTTCTTAGTTTGGCTGGTCTAGAAAACAGCATTTTCATAAAAAGCAAAAAATTTGCAAAGTTTCTATATGCATTTATGCTCTCTTCCCTATGCACTTATCAATGATGTTCCTCATGATTATTTAAGCTGCAAAAAAAGGTCATGGATAGTAACTACTCTCTTTGAAAATTCCTCTCTTTTTTAGGTGTAGTTTAATATTGGGACAATTCCACAGAGTCCTTCATGCTCTTAACTAACTATGTATCAGTGAGGTGCCAGCAATACTGAGCTGTGCCAATATGAATCTGAGGCAGAAAAAATAGCAGGAATTTTTTGTACAGAATTGGTTTTATCCTAGGTGATACCTATATGCAGTTCCAAAGGTTGGAGAATTCATTTGCACAGGAATTTAATTTGCTATTAAATCAACCTCTGGGCTTCCAAATTTACAGGAACATTTAATTTACATAGGTGCAATAATCTTACTTTTTTCTTACCATACTCATTAATGCAGCTGGTGTTACTGTGAACAGTCTTTTCCCCTATTCTTGTGGGTAACCCAAAATGTTACTGTATNCCTGCAGCCTGAAAATGGAACCAGGATGGCCATGGTGGTGTTGCTGTGGTCTCTTTTCAAGTCTGAGGCTGGAAGCAGAGAGCCATCTCTGTCTCCTGGCAGTGTTGGCTGAAGGCTCTGCTATGGAACGGGTTGCTTTGGGCTGGCAACAGTAGACACCCAGAAAAACTTCATTTCACAAACAAAAACTGTTTCAGAGTGAAATTTGCAAAATCTATGAGCAGCATGAAGCTTGAGCTGGTCCCTGGTGCCTGGGCCTACCCATGTTGGTGCCTGTAGGATGGTTCTTCCCCTGACACAGCCGCAGCAGGGAGAACAGCAGCACCAGCACTGGGGGAGTCCAGTGTGTGGCAGCAGGAAGTGATGGGCAGCAGAGCTGACTCCACACATAATGGCAATTCCCATCTGCCACTAGAGCTGCCTCGTAAACTCTGCTTTCCTGAGAGGGTTCTTTTTGTCCATCGTCTTTTTTCCCCTTTTTCTCTCAGACTGAACAGTCAGTTTGGGTGCCATTTTCCCTTTGTCTTTTGAGTCACACAGGAGTCTGCGAGGGCTGCCACCTTGGAAGGGTTACTCCATCATTCATTTCTGTGAGTTTGTGAAATTTGATGATTTTGTATCTATTGATTATTTACTGTGGTTTTTTTTTGACTGTTACTGTTTTACTTGTTATTAAACTCATTTTTTTCACTTACATCTACTCATATTAATTTCTTAATGGTGGAAACTAATTGGTTGAAACTAAAGAGAGTAACTGTAGAGTGATTACCCCTTTAAATTTTCTTAAACCAAGAGATCTATATATGCATAAAAATTCATATTAATCTTACTGTAACATTAGAGTTTAATGCATTTTTTCTTTGTATTTTCTTCTTTCAGTTGCAAATGAGACAGGCAACAAACATCCACAATCACTTTTACAACTTGCCCGTAAGTAGCCTTTTTAATTTTAACTGACCAATTTCTATACCTACTGTAAAAATAATAAAAAAGATTCTTTTAATCTCATATTGTGTCTGTCTTATATGATGTGTCATTTACAGTACTAAACTGAGGAACCATAATATTTGATTCAAAAAGTTACATGCATAAATTCAGTGTTACTGAACAGAATTAATGCAAATTTAAATGAATGGAAGACATTTTGGCCTTATTATTATTTCATGTATAAAAAGTTACAAATGTCTCAAAGCAACTGAAGTTCACTACAGAGCTTACAAAGAGCTTTGTGTCAAATCTTAGAAATAATACATGAAAAATGTTATTAAACTTTACTGGTATCTCCTTTATTACTTTGCTTCATGCAAAAATATTAAAAACTAAAACTATAGCTTGCGATTTGAAATAATTGACCCAAATTTAATAAAAAGGAGGGGTATATTTGATAATGTAACACCAACAGACCATGACTGTGACTATATGAATTACTAGAAAGATAGGATAGAATACATCATCCCAATCATAATATATACAGTTTCATGGTAATTTGTGATCACTTAGTGGGGAAAAACACTCTCTTCATTATTAGGAGGCAAGAATTTGTCATCATCATGGGCAGTGCAGCTCAGAACATTAAAATAATTTACTTCTATGGTGCAGTACTTCACACAGTCACAGGATGGCATTTTCAGCCTCCAGCTCATCTGTAAGGCAATGTACCCATCTTTCACAGAGTACAATAAAATGAGGGGGAAACACTTTTGCAAGTGTTTAAATTTATTCACAGGGCTTTGAAATTAAAGTTGTTGAGGACTTTACCTAGTGCAGGTAGCTTGGTGGGCAGCTGTCGTGCAAGCTGCGGGCTGTGCTCTGGATGGCAGGAAATAGCAGGAGCCCCAGGCAATAAGCTATGACCTGGCACAGAACACTTGCACGAAAAAGGGCATGGGGACTTGGAGCTAGCCAAGTGACTGGCCACAAAGAGGCATGTGGGAGCCTATGGCTCAGCAGAAAGACCCCAGATGATCAAGCACATGGACTGTAAAGGTGTAAAAGCCCAGGGATTACTTCGTTCGGGATCCCTTCTCCTCAGCATCCAGCTCAAACTGGCTTTTTCTGTCTGTACCAGATCAAATTAGTTTAAGGATTCAGATGTCTGACACTGCTATGGAAAACCTGCATCCAAGCAGGTGTCTGACTATGAATGTGTAGGGAGAGTCAAGCAGGGCAGCTGTCAGTTTATTGGAGTGGGCTGCTGTGAAGGGGCTTCACTCCCAGCAGTGAAAATCTCAGGTTGTGGGAATGTGATGGCTGCAGTGAATCCTGAATGGTCAGACAGGAAAGTTTCCTTGCAAACACTGCAGGATGTTTTGTGGGTTTGTCTGAACTTGGCTTCAGACAAAAAGCTGAGTTGTTTATACTTAAGAAAAACTGGCAAAACCAAACACCATCAACAAAACAATCCAACCACTTTTAGGATGTATTTGTGTCAGTAAAAATTCATAAGTATTTTACAAAATTATGTGCAAAACTTTTGAAAAAGAGTGAGCTGTAGGGAGTATTTTAATATAGAGTGATTCCTTCAAGAATCTATCTTGACATTTTTGTGGGCTTCTTAAAGGATTTTCTTCTTTTGCAACTAAGGAATTAGCATACAGATGAAGCATTTCTGGAGAGCCCACAAAACACTAGTTGAAGTGGTTGTTCACTTTGATCTGTTGCTACACTGTGCACATAGAGCCTCTTCAAAAAGGATTCAGGGAGACCTGAATTTGTAGAGGCACACTCATCTTCAAAATGTGTGGCATTTGTGTCTTAACTTTTTATGTGAGTTCAGATTTAGCTATAATTATCTGTGAATTTATTGTTAGGATGTAAACTTAAAATATCATGCCAAGACCAGGTTTTTTAAAAGGTGCACATCAGCTGAAACAACATATTTTTTGTATGAGATTTTCTGTGAACTAGTACTTGTTTGTAGTAATATCTTATACGTACTTTCTGAAAATATTTTAAAAGTACACTTTTCTACATGTACATTTATATTAGGTAAGAAAATAATAAACATGCAAATAATATTTGAAGACTTCCTCCAGAAAAACTAGAATTGTTGTACATGCTCTCAAGGAGATTTGATTTGTTCTATTCCTAAATGGAGGGCATCACCTGTGACCCAGTTTAGTAGTGTGGTCACAGCAGCAGGAAATATTTTCACTTTTCAAAATAGTGTTATTTATAATAATTTAGGAGACACAGTTTGTTTTTTTTTCTAGGGCAGGAGGCTAATATGCAAAGAGTACTGCCAGGAAACTGTGGTTCTATTGCCTAATGCTTTGTATTGCCCCTTCAGGTTAAAGGAAAGGAAAATACTCTTGCTGTTATAAGAATTTTAAAAAAGGAAAAAATTTAGATAAGAAAATGCTTTAAATTTCTATTGTGGTTTTCAAGAGGTAAAGCTAGTGAATCTGCAGAGAATTTTGACACTTACTGTGCTACAGTTGAAGTATAACATTATTGGTTGTTAGAAAACATGCAATTGGTTCCTTATTAGAAAATAGGAATAAGAATGTTTGTATATTAGATGCTATAACTTTATATATTGCCCTAGCAAAGAAGGAGCAGCCTGCACGTCTATCTAAGCTTCAGCAGCCTCAAAATAAAGTTACAATATTTAATCTTTATTTTGTAAAGGGACAATAAATGACAGACTATCATATTCCACTGTGGGGAACTGCGGGAAGTTCTTTTAAAAATAGATGGTCAGGAACGAAATTAAGTCAAATGAGACAAACACCACATCTGAGAACCGTTTATTATTGGTAACAAAAAACAAAAGGAAAAAGTACTTTCCCAAACAAAAAACGGTTGGAAAAGACAGAAATGAAGGAAGGAAAATGGAAAAGGAGTAGGGGAGAGAGAGAGAGAGAGGGAGAGGACACAGAGAGGAAGAGAGGGTGTTGCCGCCTGCGAGCCAGGGGTAAGTGCCATGGGTGTCCAGGCGATGGGTGGTGTGCATGCTGGCTGCCTGTGGATGGGCTGACTCTTAAATGAACCTGCACAGCTCTCAAAGAGGCACAGCTTCACAGGCATGACTCCCACGACGACAGCACGGGATATGATATGAGCAGGTGCTCAGACTGGATCCTGGACAGGGTCGCAGCAAGGGTTATGGTGACCAGGAGGCAGGGCTAGCTGGATTGGTGTGGCAGGTTTGAATGCAAGTAGCTCAGGCAAGGATGCAGGGGGGAAGCGGCAGGGCAGCAGGATAGGTACGAGGCCTAGAAAGAGGGCGAGCAAGAGGGTAAGTGAGGGCATGAGAGCCAAATGTCAGGCTACAGCCAGGGCAAAGAAGGCAGCAAACAAACCAATAAACAGCAGCAAACCACAGCGAGTAGCAGCAAGCCCGTGATGCAGTTAGTTTTCATACCCCCTAGCCAGCCCCTCCCAAAGTCTGCCCACGGACAGGAGACCATTGGCCCAGTCCAACCCTTCTTTGCTGTCCTTTGGTGAAGAACTTTCCTGACCCCATTGGAGAAGCCCCTTGACAGTGTCTCCTACTGACTACCTTATGTGAGGTGTTGCCAGGCAAAGCCCCCATATTTATCCCAGAAAAACTATTCTTTGGATTTAGCCAAGAGAGATTTTCCAGATCTGTCAATATCTCTTCTTCCTTCAGAGTTTGTAAAGTTCTGAGTTCATCTTTTAATTGAGCATGAAGTGACTGTATATTCGGTTGTAAGGATTTATCAAAGGCCCCTTGAAGGAGGTTTTTAACTTTTTCCCAGTTCTGTTCCTCATCATTCCAAGGGAATTCCAATTCCAAGAGGAGTGACACATAAGGAATTATGGGTATGCTCCAAATCACAGTGCAGGGATAAAGTTTTTTGGGCCTCAACTCTCCCACCTACCCATATAAGAGCATTTTCCAAGGCATCTAAACTAGCCATTATTTCTTTATCAATGTTTTCTTGTATTTGTAATTCTTTTGTGATATTAGTTAAAGCCTATCCCACAGTACGGGCAGTTTGGATGGAATGATTTTAGGCAGTGACAGCTACAGGGGCTGTGGTTAATATTATGGCAGAAACAATAGCAAAGATTAAACAATCCAGAAATCTGTGAACTTGTTTCTTACTCGTTTAGATTTCCTCTTGGACTATTTGAGCCAACTGCAAGAGACCATTCTGTTGTTCCCAAGACCGAATTTAAAGGTACCCAAATTGACTTCTTTTAAATGGAGGAAGGACAGAATAGTTACGCATATCTCCATAGGTTATACATGATTTGAAAACAAAAGAATCAGTGGATAAAAAATACAGAGCATTTCTATAATCTACTGAAAAACCATTAGCTAAAACAAAAACATATGAATGTGAAGTACAAGTTATTAGCAATTATTCATTGCAGCTTTAAATTAGCAATTGTAACATTCTTATGTAATTTTACTTGGGATCTCCTATTGCCAAAAGCAGGTAACATTTTCCACAACTGTGCACACAGGACTGATTAATATCTAAATAATGACCCGGCTATCCCATTGTGCCAAACAATATAGCAGTTTGCCTTTTTGGACAGGAGAATGTTTGCATTGGTCCCACTTTCTTTAAAAATACCATGTCTACCCCAGACATTTACCTTCACATACTGTAGGAATTGTTGTCATTGTCCTATACATAATATCCATTCCAAAAGCTGTATATTGAAGATTGGTGTAAAAAATGACATTTGGGAAAATGAGGTGGAGTGGCATCTAAAGATTGGTTGGAGACAGACAGAATGGTCAACAATGTAATAGCATCCAATTTTCTTGCATTCTCTGAGTATACATATATTAAATGTAATTGCATAGAAAAGTTAGCATAAGGGAAAGGTAAAGAGATATTTGTTTGATTCTATGTTAAGCATATAGGTGGTAAATCAGTAACAAAAATAGTGTTAATACTATATTTATCTACAATATCCTGGTCTAGAGGAGGAAGTCAAGTTCCCCTACCCATTCTGTTCCATTGTTGCTGAGGGGAGGCCCTGGATCCCACAAAGTCAGAGGCTGAAACAGCAGAGGTTAAATGATGTGGGCCCAGTAGATTCTCCCTTCTGCCACTGGATGGCAGTTTAGCAGAAGAAAGGCGACAAGGTTCATTGTTGTTGTTCTTGGCTGGATTTGATGTATCTCACCGGGAACCAATATGGTCTGGTAGGTAAAGAAACACACCCATAGCCTCTTCTCCAAGCTAACAGTAGAACTGGACCTTTCCACTGACTCCTATGTACAGCCTCATATGCATCTTCTGGGTAAACTCTTTCTCCATCAGTGGTCTGACCCAGGAGTGTTTTATGTGCAGTTAAGTCATCCCTGCTGGAAAGATTAAAAAAATTGACAACACAATTTGTTTTGTCAAGCTGTTCTTGAGGGAGCATTGCTATTCAGTTCCCTCTCTTGTTTTTGCAGCATGTTTTTCAATGTGCACTTTTAACATGTTGAGGAGTGGGCAATACCTGTGACATGTTTTATACCTTAAATATGGAAGAATTCTTGTGTTTTATGATATATATATATATGTGGGTCTGTTATCTGCTTTTATCTGTTGAGGGGCACCCATCAAGCTGAAGGCATGGAGCCAATGTTGGGTGGCATCTCTTGTTTTCTCACCCTTGTGTGCTGTTGCTACTATGAATTCTGAAAAGGTATTAATAGAAACATGGACATATTTAAAAGTCCCAAGGCCTGATATGTGTGTTACATCTTTTGCCAAATGTCCTTAGGTTTCAACCCTCATAGGTTTGTACCTGAGGTTTGTGGCAAATAAAGAGTCTGCTGACATTGTGAGCAAGTATTCACTAAATCCTGTGCTTGTGGCAAAGTTAGATAGAATTGTTTTGCCAGTGCTCAGGCATTTTGATGGTAGAAATCATGACAAAGTTTTGCTTGACCTAACTTTTGTGGTATAGTGACTGTCATGGCAAGCGCATCAACCCTTCCATTACCTGCCACTATAGGTCCAAGCAGAATGATATGTGACCTAAGATGCAGAATGTAATATTCATGAGTCCTGTGAAGTTAAAAGTTGTACAGAGTGATTAATAACACAAAAAGATCATTGCTAGAGACTTCCTTCAGGAATGAGTGCTCAATTCTTTCAACAATTCCTGTAACATAAAGAGAATCACAAATATGTTAGTAGGATCCTGTGAAAAAAGGCGAAATGTTTCTACCACAGCTGCTGGTTCGACTAGCTGGGTAGATCCAGGTTGTAATGTTATCAAATGTTCTAACTGTTCTTATAATTTGTCCACAGGGTGACAGCTTTTTGTGTCTTTCCTGATCCATCAGTGAAAACAGTCTTTGCATTAGGGATTGGAGTTTTCATTTTTAGTCATTGTTGTTGAAAGGGGGGTTCTTTGAAGGACTGTAGCAGGCATGTCAAGGCATCATGGGAAAAAATTGTCCATTATAGTCTGCAAGAGCAATTTGAAATGACAGTGAATCCCTGAAAAGACTGTCTAATTTTGCTGCAGTAGTAGGAACATGTATTACTGCTGGATCATATTCTGTCAGGCTCTGGCATTGAAGTTATCCCATTGTCAGCAGTCAAATAAGCGTCTCAAGCTGGGTGGTTATAATTGTTGAAAAAGGGTGTGGCAGAAAAATCCATTCTAATAACCAGAGATTATACTCCTGTACATCATATTGACCAATAAGAGCATAGACTTGGAAAGATTGCAGAATCACAGATAGTTGCAAAGGCAAATCTGGGTTTCAACTTGTGACAAAGGACTTGTTGATTTTATCACTTACAGTCTCTAGAGTCTTTAGGGCAGTTTTTGTCAACTGCTTAGGGTAAGATAGATCTGGGTCCCCTTTTAAAAATTGAAATAAGGGAGATAATTCCTCTGTGGTGATTCCAAATAAAGGACATATCCAATTCGTAGCGCCCAAAAACTTCTGCAAATCAGTGTTTATTGGTTTTTAGGGTCACTGGCTGTGGGGTGACTGTTTTCTCCAATAATTTGAAACCCAGGTTATTTTTAGGGATGTTCTGTATGGATTTTTCTGTGGCTATGCATAAGCCTCTGCTGGCAAGCATTATCTTCAAAGCAGCAAGACAATTACAAAATAATGGAGAATTGTCAGAAGCAATTGAAATACCGTCCATGTAGTGATACAGCAAAATGGATGGATATTTTTGCCATACTGGTTGTATCACTGAGTGAATAAGAAATTGACAGACATCAGGACTGTTTTTCATACCCTGAGGTGATACAACCCAGTGGTATTGTTCCAGGGGGTCTGATGGTTGACAGAAGGTAAAGAAAAGGCAAATTTAAGTGTGTCTTCAGGATGCAAAGAAATTGTAGAAAAGCAGTCTTTTAAGTCGATTATCACTTATTCCCAGTGTTCTGGAATCATTGTGGGATTAGGTATTCCTGGCTGCAATGCCCCTATAGATAAAACGACTGCATTGATTGCCCTGAGATCCTGTAAAAACCTCCACTTTCCATATTTCTTAGGGATAGAAAAATATAGGTGTATTCCAGGGGCTGATGGAAGGAATTATTACCCAAACATTATTGTTCTTGCACAAGGATTCTGACTTGCTGAAGCCGCTAATTTTTCAGGGGCCATTGGTTTATCCAGATTGGCCTGTTTGAAAGCCAAGTCAGTTTAAGAAGTGGCTTTTCATCAATGACCTCTATCAAAAATGTATTGAAATGATCAAACCCCTTTGCGTCATGAGGTCCTGCCCCCACAGAGTGGCTGATGTTGGGCGTACATACGGTTGCAAAGTGGCAGTATTGCCTTCTGGGCTGATGGTTTTCAGCTTCCTAGTGGACTGCCAGGGAATCTGCTGACCTCTGACGTCTTCTACACTCGCAGTTGAGGGGGTCAGAGGCCACTTTGAGGGCCAATCCTTTTGGGATATGATGGAAAAGTGCTCCAGTGTCAACTAAACATGTAAAAGACTTAGATTCTATTTGACAAGTGCCTAATGGTTGTTGTACTCCTATGATTTTTGATCAAAATATTTGTGGGATGCATCTGCTCCCAAATCATCCTGCATATTGTTGTTCTGTAAGATTGGTGCTGAACAGAGAGTTGCTGGCATTGGTATTAATTGTGCCAGTCTGCTCCTCTGTGCCACCTGTGCAGGGAGAATTAGGTGTCCAAGCCATGATTTTAATTTCCCCTTTTCGGTTGACATAAAATATTCCTAGTAATATAAATAATCCTGCACAGGTTGTACAGGAGTGTCCCAGGAGTAAAGCATATATTTGAAAAGGCAGTGGCCTGCACACAGAGGTGGGCAGCAAGTGAATCAAGGTATCATTCATGGCTGTGGTAACGCTGATGGCCATGTCCAGACTGGCAGTCCTGGGGGTACCCCTCGCAAGGCTTGTGCTTGTATTTGTGTAGGATTGAGTGGGATCCTGTTGAATTGAGAGGCAGTGGACCCCAATGTGTCCCCTTTAGAGTTTCCCAGCTGTGGGAGAAAGTTGCTTTGTTTGTCATATTTAGACCAGCATTGATTCCTCCAATGAAACCCTTCTTGACAGTGAGGACAAGGTTTACTGGGCCTTTTATTGCATCTTTGTCCCTTTGGACATTGCTTCTTGATAATGCCTGAGCCCCCCTCATTTAAAGCACTTAACAGCTGCTCTGGCCACTTGCAGTTGTTGGGCTATCGCAGTGGCCATTAATTCTCCTTTAAATTGTTCTGAGCTAATATTAGCTCATGCCTTGATATAATCAGAAAGTTCAACATCAGAACAAGTACTAATTGGGTCCAGGGCTTTTTACAGTCATTGTTAGCATTTTCATAAGCAAGAGATTTTAAGGCAGCATCAGCTGCTCCCTGCATATCAATTTACTATCTAATGGCGGATTGTAATTGATCAATAAAGGTAATATATGGTTCCTGAGGCCCCTGCCTCAGAGCTGCAAAACCAGACTCTATGTTTTTTGTATCAGGTACTGTTCATAGTTCCTGCATGGCAATAACAGTAGACTGATCCACACTTGAGGGGGTGTAACAGTCCAATGAGGGGGTTTCCCCTCCTCCTGTTATATCAAATTCAGTTTGGCTGAGAAGCATGGCTTAAGAAAGAAGATGGGTATGATGGACGGCCTAGAGATGTTCTTTTAATCCATTGGAGTGACCACGTGCCCTCTAGGCAGCACTCACAGGCCTGGAGCTGCTTTCCAGAGAGCACCTGGTTCGGAGGCTTGGATCCAAAGACCGGGGGCGTGGCTAACTTGGGTAAATATAGGGTTTACCTGGGGGCAGATATCCAATTGTAGCTATGGGACAGGGACTTGACTTATAAGTCTAAAGTTTCAGCCCCCTGCTACCCAGGGTCCTAGGCCCACTCTTTGGAGCAGAGAACTTGGGCTAAACTTTGATTTATCCCAGCTGATTGGACTGCCTACAAATAGTAGGATGTACATCTGTGCCAGAGAGCTGTGATGTAGTGATATTAATGGGTGGTTGTTGATTACCATTATTTATTGCCTGAGTTTTGAGACAATTCTACAAATTCTGTCCACCAGAGAAAGTATTGTCCTCCTGTCACAATTGTCTTAAAAAGAGATTTCCAATCTGCTGGTAACATAGTTCTGCAATTGCATCCAATAAATTCATAGTAAAGAAGGAATGTAAACCATTTTCTTTCACCGATCTCCTCAGTTCCTTTACCATCTCATATGACAATTATTCATAATGTAAGTTTTGATTATGATATACAGCAGGCATTGCCTGAAAAATTTCAATATTGCTCCCCCCTCCAATGCTTGCCTCTGGTATTTCTGTATAAACCCTTCTGGTTCGGGTGCTTTTCAGGTGCTATCAGGTGGTATTCTTTCCTTATCAAAATGGCTAGAGGAAAAGGATGAGGTATAAGATGGTGGTGGAATATGTGAAGTATTTGCTGCAGCCTTTTTGAGTGCTGTTTTTAGTATTTCTTCCACACTAGGGGCCGCTGCGGCCATAGCACGTACTAGGGCTAAAGGAAGATATAAATCTGCTTCTTGTCCAGAATCAATAGGACCGGGATCAAATGGATCCTTTTTCTCTAGATTTTTATCCTCAGGTGATGTTTCCTTAACAAAAACAGTATCTGATGGCGATGCAGACAGATCATCCACAAGGTTGTGATCTGCTTCCTTAAATTGTTGCAAAGCTGAGTATACATACTCCAAGTAATAATATCATCAGGGTGGACATTGTGATGAGAAATTTGGCGGGTTTGTAAGCATTCACTGACCTTTCGCCAGTGAGCTGGATCTTAGGAACCATCTGATGGGTACCAGGGACAAAATTGTTTGACCCATATAGGTAATTGGATGAGGCTTTGGGGTTGGAGTTTATAGTCCTGTTCCCTGGTGATGTACAACAGACAGTTGTTATGCAGTTTTTAGGATTTTGTCATGCTTTGCCCCATTATAAAAAATGCTGCCCAACCATTTGCATATGGCTAACCTGTTCTGTAGACAGCAATGAAAGGAGCTCCTTTGTGATCACACACATTTGATCACATACACTCGATTTGGTTGGGGAATGCCACTGGACTGGATCACATCAGTAGTAATGAACTTCCTGTAAATCAGGAGCCATTTGTTGACATATGAATATGAGACTCACAAGCTAAGAGCAAAATGAATCTGTTTATTGCAGTTAAGATAGTACTTATACATTTAGTGTCACAATCTTTATTTAGTCCTTCACATGAATCCTGATTGCAGGCCTGTAATATATTTATTGGCCTGACAGTGTTCTCAAGGTTTGCAGGCTTCAAAGAAACAGGACACCTTTCCTCTTCTCAGATAGTGTGTAATTTGCTTTCTCCCATGCTTCCCAAGAATTTTCTACAGTGTCAGGCTTGTTTCTTTCTCACATAATCCAGATCTAATTGCTTTTGTGAATGTTTTGTTCTACTACCTGCAAGGACAGTGATGGACTGGGTACACTGTAGTAAACCAGGGACAAGTAATAGAAGCGGAACCATTCCCAGCAAAGGTAAGCATGCAGGGAGCAGAACTTCTAGTCTTGACACATGCAGCACATGTGAGAAGAGGGTTAAAAAGTGAACATCTATAGAGACTTGGAGTTTGCTTTCAGGCTATGTCATGCATCAGGAATATTATGGAGAGAGCGGGGATTTTTCACATTAACAGGAAGAGAATATCTAATGGAGATGAAATATTAAATTTACTATAAACAGTAAAGTTACCTGTAGAAACTGATCAGCCCACACTACAGGCATTACAGAAACTGGAAGAGGGAATCCTGTAGCTGATGCAGCTGCAAAAGCTGCCACTAAGCAGTCTCTAATGCAATGTAACATTGACTCTGATGGCTGACCTGAGTAAATGGCTAAACTTGAGACACCAGAAAACTACGTATGAGAAGGACGACCCAACAGAAAAGCCAGTGGGAAAAGTGGGAGGAAACTCAAAATAATGATGGAATATGGTCAATTGGAGCAAAACCAATTCTGCCAAAGAAATATTTAATCATCGTAACTAGATGATTTAATGAGAAAGCCTATGGAGGGATAGAAGCAATTGCTAACCAAGTACAGAAAGTATGAGTGGCTCCAGGAATTTTTGCTGCTGCAAAATGAATCATAAATAACTGCTCAACTTGCCAGAAATTCTCAAGTATCCGACTGAGCTCTGAGACCAGAGGACTATATGGTAGTTATAGTAGATCATCTCTCAGGCAGAAGGCTTTCCAGAAAGAAGGGTTGACACACGAGTAGTTAAAGCCTTGCTAAATGAGGTTATATCTGAAATGGGATACCAGAGTAAACTGAATTAGTGAAACAGAGGTGCTAATTTTACAGCAAATATGATCAACAAACTGTGTAAGTCTTTGGAGATTGAGAAAAATTACATAAACCATATCATGCACAGTGTTCATGAAGTGCAGAGCAAACAAATATAATGTTAAAAGAAAAAAATAGTAAAAGTATGTGCATCTACTTATCTCAAATGTCCAGAGGTCTTAAACTTGGTGCTGTGGGATGTACAAAGTGCTCTGTGGTAACCTGTAGGACTCCCAGTGTAAAATCTCTCGGGAAGCATTTAGCTATGTGTCCTAGGTTGACTTTATGATGCTTTTATCCCCAATCGTCTGTTCTGTTTGTGTTGGATATTGTGTTCTGTACCTTTAAGACTGATTTCAAAAGTGAAGTGGGGAGAAAGAGAAGTGCAGAGTTTGTTTTCAGAAACCGCACTCACTCCAACACATTCTGCACTTGGACTGTGTTGTCTGCAGCACGGACAGACAGTGGGACAGAGATCTTTGCTTTTAGTTGGTTTTAGCTAGCTGAGACAGAGAGGCTCCCTGGAATGTTTTTATTTTTTTCTTTCCCTTTTTTTGCAAATGTTCAAACCTGCTCTGGACTGAAAACTTAGGGGAGGACCGCAAGCTCTCACTTGTGGTCCACCAGGGCTTGGGCCTTGGAATTTTCTAGTGCCAGAGGGACTGACAAAGAGAGACTGAGTGAGCTGAGCTACATCCCACAACAAGGACTTTCTGAAATCACCATCAGCGAGAGGTTTTATTGTTTAATATTGTTCATTCTTTTGTTTCATACTTATAGATACTTCACTTGTTAAAGAATTTTTTTTTTCTACTTTTCTCCAAGGAAATCCTTTCCTGAACCAGCTAGGGAAGGGGCCTTTGAATTCGCTTTCTAGAGGGACCTCATTCGGAGGTTTCTTCCCAAATTTGCCCTAAACCAGGACACTATGCCAGGAACTAACATCCCAGATAAGACCAAATTATTGGGTAGAGATGATCACTTGATACAGTATGTTTTATATATTAAAAAAGGGTTTAAAGAGCAGAGAAAGTATGCACAATGATATAATAGAATCTCATGGGTTGTAAAGGACTCTCTAGGATCATTAAAATCCAACTCCTGGCCCTGCACAAACAGTCCCAGGAATCACATCATGTGTCTGAGAGCATTCTTGAACTCTGGCAGGCTTGGTGCTGTGACTACTTCCCTGGGGATATTGGTCCCGTGCCCAACCATCTGCTGAGTGAAAAACTTTCCTAACAGCTAACCTAAACCTCCACCTCATACCATTCCTTCAGGTCCTGTCACTAGTAACCAGAGAGAAGAGATCAGTGCTTGCCCCTCTGCTTTGTGTTGTGAGGAAGTTGTTGACAGCCATAAGATCTCCCCTTTTTCTTCTGGGCTGAACAAGCCAAGTTACTTCAGCCACTCCTCAGATGGCTCCCCCTCCAGACTCTTCACCATCTTAATAGTGCTGTGGTATCAGCCCACACCACCTGAAACACAGGTACATGAATGTACAGCCCAGAAAGGAAGTTTTAAATAAGGTATTGTCTAGAAAATCCAAATCAGAACCCAAATGAGAGGACAAAAACAGTGGTTGTAATAGAAGACTCCTTTCTAAGGGAATCAGAAGGCCTGATATGCAGACTGGGCCCAACTCACAGTGATATTTTCTGTCTCCCTGAAGGCAGGGATAAGAGACATTACTGGAAAACTCTCCAGTCTAGCAAGACCCTTTGATTACTATGTGTTATTGGTTGTTCAAGCCAGTAGCAATAAAGTAACAAAGAGAATTTCAGTTGTCTGAGAGCAATTGAAAAAGACTTTAGGGCCTTGGGATGATTAGTTGAGGAATCAACAGCACAGGCAGTGACTTCCTTGGTCGCTCTGGCAGCAAGGAATAATATTGATAAAAATGCATCAGGTCAATGTATGGTTCCAAGCCTAGCGTAACTGGAAAAATACGGGGTTTTTTAACCATGGGATGATCTATTTAACACCTGGTCTACTGCCACCTAATGGGATGCATCTTTTTCAGAAGGGAAGAAGAGTTCTAGCACAGGAGCTAGCAGGTCTTGTTGATAGAGCTTTAAGAAAGCTTGAAAGGGGGAAAGGGAAAATACCAGTTTTGCCAGTGATAAGCAATGGGATGATGTGCCAAAAACCTGAAGCAACTCTGCACTAATAGGATCCCTCAATATGCTTCATGAGGTGTTGGCTACAGTAAATCATGCCTGAAATATTTCTACACTAATGCACAGAGCATGACGAACAAACAAGAGGAGGATTTGGCTCATTTCCAGAGATTTGATATCACTGGCATGACTGAAATCTGCTGGGATGAGTCCTGTAATAGGAGTGTCAGAATGTATGGAGCTCACAGTTGGGCACAATTGGGGGTATCTGTATAAGAATCAAGGGATAAATAAATAATGTTAATGTCATCGTGTCAATATACTACAGACCTCCTAGCCAGGATGATTATACTGATGAATTATTCTTTGATGAACAAAGGGACACTTTCAAGTCAACTGCTCTTGTCCTTATAGTGGACTTGTATTTGGCCTACATCAGCTGGGAGCTTCACACAGCTGGTCCAGCCCAGGCCAGAGGAATGCTAAAAGCCTGGATGACAATGCTATGGACCAGGTCCCAAGGTAGCCAACTCAGAAAGGTACCCTCTTTGATCTGATTCTTGTCAACAGAGAGAATCTCATAAGCAAAGTGATCTTAGCCACAATGACCACAGAGTGATTGAAATCTACATTGACAGGAAGAAAAGTGCCAGCAAAACTTCAACTTGACATGAGGAGAGCAGACTTTGGACTGCTCAGAGAATTAGTACATGAAATCCCCTGGGAAAATGTTTTTGCAGGTGCTGAGGCCCATCAGTGCTCATTACTTTTCAAACATCATCGTCTCCTAAGGGTACAGAAGTAGGCAATTCCCAGATGTTGGAAGTCAAGCAGGCAAAGGCAGAAGGCTGGCTTGGCTGAACAGGGATCATGTCTTAGAAATAAGGCAAAGATAAGAAGGTGTATGTCCAATGGAAACAAGGTCAAGTGACATGGGGAGAATACAGACACTGCTTGCCACTGTAGGGACAAAATTTGTGTGACCAAAGCTCAATTGGAGCTGAAGCTGGCCAGCAAGTGTGAGACAATAAAAAGACAATAATATATTTCTAAAAAATATATTAATGGAAAGAGGCAGTGTAGAAATAGCATTGACCTGTTTCAGAATGAGGATTGTCATCTCACAGTGACATGGAAAAGGCAGAGGTATTTAATACATTCTTTGTCTCTGTCTTCAAAATGGATGGTGGACCAAGGGGGAACCCAGTTCCCTAAGCTGGAGGACCATGGCTTTGAGAATGATCAAGTCCCAGTTGAACCTGAATTTGTGTGGGATCTGCTGCTTCAGTTGGATCCCTAAAAATCTATGGGCCCTTCATCCAATAATCCTCAAAGATTTAGCTGACATAATTGAAAAACTTCTTTTGATGATTTTTGAACAATGTTAGGAATCTGGAATGGTCTCAGCTGACAGCTGACTGGAAGCTAGCTATTGTTGTCCCAATTTTCAAGAAGGGCAAAAAGGGGCACCCTGAAAATTACAGGCCTGCCAGTCTCACTTCAGTGCCTAGTAAAATAATGAAAAAGATTATTCTGAGAAGAACTGAAAAACTGGAGGAAATGCAGTCATTGGTCACAGCCAAGCATGGTTTAATGAGTGAAAAGTCCTGCTTATAGAAGATGATTTCCTTCTATGACAGGGTAACCCACTTAGTTCATCTCAGAAAACCAGTGGATGCAATCATTTTGGATTTCAGCAAAGCTTTTGATACTGTCTCTCACAGAATTCTTCTCAACAAAACATCCAGCATACAACTGAATAATCATGTTACATGATGAATGAGAAACTGGCTCACAGGTCAGACACAAAGAGTTGTAGAGAATGGGGTAACGTCAGACTAGTGACCTCTTTAGTGGGGTTTTGCAGGGCTCAATTCTCAGCCCAGTTTTCTTCACTAAGAACTTGGATGCAGGACTTGAGGGAATATAACATAAGTTTGCTTGATGACCCTAAACTGGGAGAGCTGTTGACTCCCTTGTGGGCAGAGACCCTGAAGAGAGAAGATCTCGACAAATTAAAGGGCTGAGCAATCAGCAGCCATAAAAAGTTTAACCAGTCAAATGCCAAATTCTGCACCTGGGGCATATTGTAAGGCCCCCAAAACTGGCTTGATAACCCACTTAAAAGGGCTTACTTTTTCTAAAGTACTTAGAGTTAGATGTGTGGGAGGTATACCCTGTGGGGGTGACAATTCTGTCTCTGAAACTTCGTAACTGAAGGCCTGTCAGGATCTTTTCTTCACAAGGGAAAGCTTCTCACTTTCCCAAGAGAAGTCCTGTAGATAAACTCTCTTTTGTTAGCCTTTTGATGAACTGCAATTGGAGTCTGTGTGGTTTCTGTTCGTGATTAACAGCAACAATACCAACTAGATATTCTCAAGAGGTCAAAACAACAAAAAAAAACTTTACTGGCAACTTCAGAAAATCAGAGAACTTTGGCAAGAGTCTAAAGCAGCATTCAATCAATATAAAACATTTCACCAAGCAGTAACTTAGCCCATTCAACTTAGCAAACTCCAAGCCTGTCTAATTTCAAGTTACTAAAAACACTGAGAACAGGGAGTTAGAAGAAGAAGAAAGAGAAAGAGATAAAAGATAGAGAAAAGAACAAATATAATACCAGTTCTGGTTCAAGTAGTGTTCCACTGAGAGAAATTCCAAGAGGAGGTAGGGTCAAGTCATGTGCATGCTTCAAGTCCTTGGTTTAAGTACCACTTGGCTTTACTAGGCCCTTCTCTGATGTGGGACTTCTGCTCATCAGGCTATACTGGGCTCCAGGGGTGAGTTGTAGCGCACTGCTGCCAGTGTGCCAGGGATTGCCAGCCACTGTGGGGCTGGAATACAGGTCCAGAGGAATGGGGTGTATGAAGTAGGGACACCACCTCATCAAAGCAAAGCCCAACCTTCCCCTTCCCTGGCACATGCCTGAAATATTTTGAGCCTGCAGTCCTTCCAGCCTCTCAGACACGGCAACCCTAGTTGTGTGTATATACCAGGGAATGACAGTTTGGAGAGCAGTGTGCAGAAAGGGACCTTGGATGATGGAGTCAACAGTGTGCTTTAGAGGGAAGGAGGCCCAGCTGTGTCCTGGGGTGCATTAAGCACAGCACTGCCAGCCGTTCAAAGGAAGAGATTGTCCCGCTCTCCTGTGCTCTGGTGAGGCCTCAATACTGCATGCAGTTTTGGAGACTGCAATATAGAAAAGACATTAAACTATCAGAGAGGTCAACAAGAATGGTGAAATGTCTGGAGAGAAAGCCTTAGGAAAACCAACTGAGATCACTTGGTTTGTTCACCCTATAGAAGAGGAAACAGAGGGGAGACCTCATTGCAGTCTTTAAAATCTTCATGAAGGAAGTGGAGGGGCAGGTACTGATCTCTTCACTCTTATGACCAGTGACAGGACTTGAAGAAATTGCATGAGCTGAGTCCTGGGAGATTTAGGTCAGATATCAGGAAAAAGTTTTTTACCCAGCGGAAAAAGTGCCAGATTGGGCACTGGAATAGACTTCCTAAGAAAGTAGTTACAGCACCAAGCCTCTCTGAGTTCAAGAAGTGTTTGAACAATGTTCTGAGGCATATATTGTAATCCTTGGGACTGTCCTGTACAGAGCCAGAAGTTTGACTCAATGATCCTGCTGGGACCCTGCCAGCTCAGGATAGCTGTAAACAGTAACCTTAGTTACAGGACCTCTGTTTAGATAAGGGCCTGCAAATGGGAAAAATGTAGCCACAAACACATGCCACCCAAACCAAAGTAAGCTGGACTATATGGTGCTACCTTACAAGATTTCTATATCTAGCACACACACACAAAAATTTAGATTCCTGAAGAACTGTTATTTTTTTTATTTTTCAATGTCATCATGCCTCACACTAGGCTCCAAAATCTGTCTTAGTTTGAATGACAGGTGTCTGTCATTCCATGAGCCTCCCTAGGAATGAAGAATGTAAACTCCCTCCCTCCAAATTATTATAATTTTGAAATTAAGGGGGTTCTCAGGCAAAGATATGGGATTAGGGAGAACTGTTCTTTATTAGGAGAACTAAAATACAGCAAGCATGCAGTATTACAAAAAAACAAAACCCACTGACAAAGTCAGAACACAACCTGACACCCTGTGGCTCAGGGTGTTGGTAGCAGTCCAATTAAATGGTGGCTGCAGTCCTTCTGGTTTGGCAGATGTGGCTCTGTTGAAGCAGTGATCCTGTAGAAAGGTATAGTTCCCTGCAGAAGGTCCAGTGGAGATAGATGGGCTTGGTGGAGAAGGCTGCTTGTTGTTCCAAGTTTCAGGTTTTTATCCAAGTAGGAATGCTTTGCTCCTCCCCCTGGATGGAGCATTTCCCAATGGGATGATATAATTTTATAATTAAGACTCAATGGCTCATTAACAGAAGATCTCTTCCTGCAGAGAGGATGGCTCCTGTAAGAGAAAGAAACTGCCCTTGCTGTTTTCTTATCAGCTGGCCTATTGACAGATTACACCACCCCCCACCCCAGTCCCAACAGATGGTGATGGAATACACACTTTTTGGTTACATATTGCACTGCAACGCATGACACTGATCTTCTATCTTTATGACATTTAGACTGTGTGAAAATAAGATATTTAAGACAATCAGCAAAAAAAAGAAAAAAATGCTGCTGGCTCCTGTTCATAGCAGCAGATATTGCTGCTTCTGACAGCATAGTTTTTTGTTGATTTATTCTTTTGAGGCATGGAATAACAGCTCTTCTGGTTGGTCTTGTGTATTTAATGTGTATTGCATCAAAATGTAACCCTTAATCCATGTACTAGGTCCACTGGATAATTAATCTGAAAGCTGGGAAAATATTAGAAAATTTTACCTCTGTAGTCCCTAATTAAAATCAGTTGCTGACTTCAGAGATACGCCATTTTCCAAATTTTAAAAAAATTTTGCATATTGCTCCAAAGCCCTTGAAGAATGACTACTAGCAGAGTTGGTTTGTATTACTATTTTTGAATGTGACAAGATTAATGCTTGCTGCACCTCTGTAGTGGGAAGACTGAAATAGTAATCAGCATTTCAGTGCCTACCTGTTCTTGTTTAATCTGCTAGTCCAGTCATGTATTATTCTATAATACTTAAAAATTAGAATATGACAAAGGTGTTCAGTACAGAAGTATTGCTGGGATTTACAGATGCGCCTGATTTATTTATAAACTCTTTGGAAATATTTTAAAATGAGGGACAGACACTTAACAAAATTTAAGTCACATATGCTCTTCTCCTGTGGCAGGGTGGACATCTGAATGAAGGATGCTTCTTGTACTTTGTCAGTGGAAATAGACTTACAAATAAGAATGGATTATCTGAATGACGCGCAAGAGCCACTTGACAGCACTTCTCAATAAATATTAAAAAAAAAAATCCATAGAAATGTTTTGGCATTTGAGTATCTACTGTGAACAGCTGAAGTTTTGACAGAAGAAAAATATATTTTCTTGCACTAATCCTGCAGCGATCTCTTATCTATAATTAACCACAACTAACTAGTCTAAAGAATGTCAATGATGAGTATTGTATGCATTTGTACTTTTTTTTAGCCAGTTCTTTGGTTAAAGACCCACATCAACACATAAAACACATAAAACTGAAGTGTGATGTGAGAGGATTTTTTTTATTGATGTGAAAGCTTCATGTTCTGTAATAAAATATTTTTATGGGAAGCATTACATTTCTGTATTTGAAATCACCCTAATGTTTGTGCTTATTTCCACTTCAAAATTTTTTCAGGTTTTCATGTTTATTCCCAAACTGTAAAGATAAAATGTAAAGGTAAAATGACAGCAGATCACCTTTGTTTTTCAGAATTCTGACACACAGGGCATTAAGCCTATGAATTTATTTTCCTTCTCACTCTATTTTTTCAGGGTCTAAATCACAAAACTGCTTGTGGAACACTATTATCGGTGGGCTGACCAGCAACCGCAAGGAAAGGCAAAAGGGGACCATTATAAATGACCCTAGATCTCCTGAAGAAATTTTAGCAGATGAACTACTGCCAGTGGACAGTCCTGAGGCATTGATGAATACATCTTTCAGGTCTGACTAATATGAGTTTACTTCATTTATCTTTGAGAGGATGTCTTCTTAAGATTAAATCTGTAGTCTGGGTTTGATGACAGAAATTGATACCAAAAGAGTCTGTAATGCTGCAAATCTTTGTACTGTAAAAGAGTGTAAAAACAAATCCATAAATAATATTGATTGGATTTGCCTTTAATTTCTTACACTTCATTAGCCTCCCTAAAAGATTCTTTATGAGGCAGAAAGTCTGTAGTCAAAATAATCAGCAAAGACATCTCATTATATTAAGATGTCTTTGAAGGTTGGAATTGTTTCATTTGAAAGTGATTGAATGATTAATAATTGCACTTCAGGTCAAATGATGTGCTTCATTGATGCAAGGGTGAGTCCTATTGATGTAATGTCTTGAGAACTGTCTAGCATTAATGTATGAAGGGGAAGAACTCTGATCAGGGACTTGCAAAAAAATGATTTCTGCTGTTGTAGAGTGATATATCTGTGTTTTTTAAAATGTGAATTATATATTGCTGTGTTTTCCACTCTTTTATTTAATGCTGTCGATGTACAGTTGCCGTAAGTTTCTTGGAAACATGTTTTCTGAAAATCTTTCTCTCAAAGTGAGGTAAAACAGAGATGCCATAGGGCATACGAAGGATTTTTGACTGAAATTTGAAAATTGTTGTGCCCAGAAAAAACAAAGTGAGTGGATGAATTGATTTTTCAAAATGTTTTTTGAGCTTATTTTTTGGTTGTCGAAAATTTGTGCTCTACTTTTCTTTTGTATTAAACATACTTGTGTTTAAAATAATGTTCCTTGATTTGGATAAATTTCTCTGACTACACTGATTTTGATTATACCTGAGTCTGTGAAACTTATTTCACTCTTTATACAATTATTGTTTGAAGGTACTTGTTTGAGTCATTATATTAGGTAGAAATTTCAGGTATTTGCTCATACTGCTTGATGTTTAGAAGCATAATATCATAAAGTGAGTTTATGCCCGTCTGTATAAATAACCCTGCAATTTCATAGTGGATTTTTATTCTTTAATACTCACATTTAAATGGTTCAGGACAAGGGTTTCAGAACCTGGATTCTCCTTTTATGATGGCCTATGGTATTTAATGACTTAAAACCTTTATATCTCTGATATTTAAAAGCTATAATTTCAAGAGATCTAAGTATTTGTCAGCTTTTACTTCTGATAACAATATATGGGTAGTGGCATTCCTTACATCGTCATTGTCAAGATAATTTTAAACATTAATGCAGCAAAATAGTGTTACAGCATTTCAAATGGTATAGCAAAATAAGGTCTGATGTAATTTAACAAAGCTATTTTGCTAATTGTCTTGGTTTGGCATTGATTTTTTTTCTTTTTAAGTTTTTTTTTGGTAGAAGTGATTCTCTGTTAAAAACCTTATTAGCTTCTTGTGGACCTGACAGAGGGCCAATCAGTGGCCAATTTTGAATACTGACCACATAGTTAAACCAATGAAAGAGATGGATATGCCTTTGTGAACACACATTTTAAGACAAAAAAGCCCAGGAATATCTCTCTTGGCTTCTGACCTTTGAAGAGGTGGCCGGCTGGATCTGGGCTGGCCCCGCTCAGCCTGTATAGCCAGGCCTGGGTGAGCCTCGCTCACCCTGGTAGAGATTTTCTGCTCCTGGAGGGGTGGTGAGCAATCTGCTAAGCCTCTCACTGAGGAGCCTGCCGGGTCATGTCCTGGCAGGTGGTTGGGGCCCCTTGCCAGTGGATCTAGGCCCCTTCTGGGCAGACCTGCCAGGCCATGCCAGCCAGGGGCTGCATGGGCACCAAGAACAACTTGGGGGGGGTCACCTGGGGATCATGCAGCCGCTGCTATTCCCAGACTGGGAATGGCCACGTGGCCAGCCAGAATCAGAGCAGCCAGAGCAGTGCCACTCAGCCACAGCCACCTTGGCATGGCTCGCAATGAACTTTATTTACTTGGCCACGTTTAGCCAGCTTAGCTGCAGACAGACGGACAAAAGCATTGGCAGCACCTTTCCTGTTTTCAGCTCCCCAGCAGAGTCAGGCTAAACACATCTGGCATGAAGTCAGCAGAGACCACCTGGCTAACAGAGAAGCATGGTGGGCCACGTTCCTGATACAGAGCTTAAACCAGATTAACCTTTCAGTATTGCAAGGCTCTATAAAAACTGTTTCAATTAAAAAAGCTTAAGAACAAACTACCTTACAAACACCAATTCTCTCCTGAATCAAGAAAAGCAAAAGGTAAAGACATGTAAAGACAACACTAGATTCTAAAGTCAGCAAAAAGGGGGTTAAATTCTGGATAGGGATCATTAACGAGATGCCTTAATCTTGGGCTAAAATTCTTTTGTAAGGCTTATAGTGAAGATAGATATATCAAACTTTGTTTTTCCCTGTAACTTATAGAAATGCATTAAGAAGATGTCATGTTCTAGCCACAGCTAAAAGTAGAGACATCAGTATTAAATTAAGAAGATGTTATAGCAGCTGTGATTCAATGAGAATCTTAAACAGAAAAAGATGAAAGAGATAAGAAACCTTGCCCCAGGAATTATAAAAAACAAACTCTGTTCCCAAAAATAAAAAAAAAACCCTTTGTTTTATGCTCATCCTCAAAATAGCACCCCAATAAGTTGACATGGCCCATGAACACTGCTGTAGAAAAGGCCATAAAAAATAAAAAGAACTTCACAAATGCAGACTGCCAGGTGGCTGATGTTCATAAAAATTGAAGCAATGAAAGAACTGTTTTACTTGTGGGAAGTTCTCCATGACTTAACAAAGAAATGCTTCTCTCCCTAAGTAAACTGAAAAAAAAAAAACTGTTCTAAAAGTAGAAAACTAACAAAAAATTCTGTTATTTCTGTCCGTTGTCATTGAAAGAGAGGGGAGAGTTAGGAAGACAAGGAGAAGTGTTCTGAAAGTTTTATTCTTATTCTTGTTATTCTTCCTTTAGTTCTGTTAATAAAGTTTTCTTTATACCCTGTCAAAGTTTAAGCCTGCTTTACTTTTCTCCTAATCATATCTCACAGCAACAAAATAGGCTCACCACATAATTAGTGCATTAGCCAAAAAAAATCTCAAATTAGCAAACCTAAACCACTACATAAAATTTGTGTTTCTGCCCAGNGTGGCTGATGTTCATAAAAATTGAAGCAATGAAAGAACTGTTTTACTTGTGGGAAGTTCTCCATGACTTAACAAAGAAATGCTTCTCTCCCTAAGTAAACTGAAAAAAAAAAACTGTTCTAAAAGTAGAAAACTAACAAAAAATTCTGTTATTTCTGTCCGTTGTCATTGAAAGAGAGGGGAGAGTTAGGAAGACAAGGAGAAGTGTTCTGAAAGTTTTATTCTTATTCTTGTTATTCTTCCTTTAGTTCTGTTAATAAAGTTTTCTTTATACCCTGTCAAAGTTTAAGCCTGCTTTACTTTTCTCCTAATCATATCTCACAGCAACAAAATAGGCTCACCACATAATTAGTGCATTAGCCAAAAAAAATCTCAAATTAGCAAACCTAAACCACTACATAAAATTTGTGTTTCTGCCCAGTTTCAAACTAAAACCACCACACTAATGCAGTTTAAAAGACTTTATAAAGCCTTTCTATTATATCAATATAGACATTACTGTATAATGTGGCATTTTGGGGGGCTTTATAGATGAAATCCAAACAAATTGTTGTTACAAAATAAATAGCAAATGCCTAGTTTTCCAAAGAAACAAACCCCTGTGTGTGCTTAATAGATTTGCAGAGGAGTGGAAGATAAGAGAGTTGTCTTGGTTTGTAAAAAATATGTCAGCCAAAGAAGGCAAGAGCCTCCCTTGGAATAGAAAATATCACACACACACACCCCCCTTCCATCTGAGTTATTATAACTGAAATTAAGAGGCTTTCAGGCAAAGATATGGGAAAAAGAGTAACAGTTCTTTATTAATATGCACATATGTATAACAAGGCAAACAAACAACACCAATGGCAACAACTAACAAAAACAGAAATCCTAAATTGCAGCCTTCTCTCAGCTGTCAAGCACTTTCCCCTTTGTTGCAATCCAGTTTAAACTCAGAAAAGCAAAGTCTCTGTGTATAAACCGGAACGAAATTGGAAGGTTCAAAATACAACCAAAACTGAGATTAAAACCAAACAATGTTAGATGTTGGTGCCAAAAAATTTATATACTTTATTTAATTGTTAAAGAGTCAAAGAGAAGAGAGGAGAGGAGACTCGAGGAGACGAGACTCAAGGAGACTCGAGGAGAGGAGACTCGAGGAGAGGAGAGGAGACTCAAGGAGAGGAGACTCGAGGAGAGGAGACTCGAGGAGAGGAGACTCGAGGA
>VZTB01000843.1:0-64327 GCA_013397245.1 Thryothorus ludovicianus | reverse complement strand
AGAGCCGGTGTGCCCGTTGGCAGGGCAGCAGATGCCGGCGCCGCACGGGCACCTCCTCTTCCCTCCAAGTGCCCCCCGACGCCTCCGAGTACCCCGAGTCGAACTCCAGGCTGCGCTCGCTGGCCGGGGGGGAGCGAGCGGCCGAGGCCCCCCCCTCCTCCTCGTCGCCACCCGGATCCAGGCTGCAGGCCGAGTCCGCCGCCGAGCCGGGGCGCGGGGGACGTGCGGCCGGTCCCGGTGTCCGTCCGGGGTGGTGCGGTGCCTGCCGCGTGCCGTGCATGTGCGCCCGCAGCGTCGGCCCCGCGTCCCGCCGGCTCCACTGCAGGGAAAGGGCACATCAGCACGGTTATCGCCACTGCCCCCGGCCAGCACCGCGATCCCCCATGCCACCCTCCTCGGCACCCCGCGCCCCTCGCCCCGGCTCGGGGGGGCTTCGCTGGCGCAATGGGCGTGAGCAGGGTGCGGAGAGCGGGGCGCAGGTCCCGGCTTGCCTGCAGCCCCGGGCCCCGCTTTCTTGCGGCTCCTGCGCGGAGCCGGCCGGCGTGCAGCGGCTTGTCGGGTGAGCAAGCAGGCACCCAACCCCGGCCGTGCCTGCGGGAAATGACGGAGAGACACGGCACGTAGGATCGGGCGCTGCCCCCCCGACAGCCCCTCGAGTGCCCCCTTCTCTGCGGGGAGGAAACCTGGACACCCCTCCGGCAGAGTCCCACTCGGTGGCACGGGGCCAGCGGCAGCCCCAGGACACCCGCGGGTGCTGGGGTGGGGCTCTCCCCCCGTGCGTTGGCAGGGCCACCCACCCACCCTGTGCCCTCCAGCTTGGGACACCCCAGGTGACACCAGGGTGCAGCCAGGCTTGTGCCCAAGGCCCGGGCCCCCCCCAAACGCCGGGGAATACATGGGACTAAGGCAGCCAGAGCTGAACGGAGCACGGCCGGGCGGGCACTGGAAGAGACTCCTGGCTCCCGCAGCCGGGCCGCTCCTCGCTCTTGAATTCCTATTGTCTGAACCCAAAAGCAGGGTGTTACGTCCGCTTTCCTTTCCGCGTTGGAGTCGCGGGAAGCTGAGTGTGCAGGAGGGATTGCTTCCAGGACCGATAATTCTGTCCCTTCTGGCAGGCCCTGACAAAGCTGCTGGCAGGACTGTCCTTGTCCCCTCTTCACGTCCTCGTTCCAATCCCTGTCCCTCTCCCCGCTGGCTGGGACCCTCTCATCCAGCCCTGGTGGCAATGTGCCACCGCTCCGAGCCGCCCAGTCCCGCCGCTGGCTCGGAGCACTGGGGCAGCCGGTTGTGAGGTGCTGGGTAAGCATGTGGCAGGCCCAGCCAAAGGGCCACCCTGTCACGGCCGTCCCTCGGGGCAGCCCAGGAGGATGGCAGGGTGGCAGCTCCGGGAGGACGGTGCCATTGGCACCTTGACAGCTGGACACTGTGGCCGCTGGCCACCCGTGCCCCCATACCACCAGTGTCCCACCGGACGCCATGTCCCCCGCGCCGCCTTTGGCCTCGCGTGTAATGTCACAGCCTTGATGTCACCGGCAGCGCCCGGACGTCACGGCAGTCCCGGGGCGGCGAGGCGCAGCCACAGTGGTCCCGTCCCGACCCGTTCCCTCCCGGTGCCCGCGGCGGCACTCACCCGGTCGGCGCCGAGCTCGTCCGGGCGGGCGTTGTGCATGCCCGGTCCTGNCGGCCCGCACCGGCACCGCCGCCCCGGGGCCCCGCCCCGCCCACGGACTCCTTCCCGCCGCCCCGGGGCCCCGCGCCGGCACCACCCGGGCACCGCTGGGCCGGCCGGGATCCGTGTCCCGGCTGGCAGCACCTCGGGCACCGGGGGTCCCGCAGCCCCGTATGTCTCGCCGGGAAGGAGGGCAGCCCCGGTACAGGACCCCGGCGGAGGCATCACCCCTGGGCATCCCCCCTCGGCATCCCCCGCCACCGGACTGCCAGTGCCGGGCTGGGCGCTGGAGCAGAGAAGGGAAGAGTGACCCTGGCCTCAGCGCCCGTTAATTGGGAACTAATAGCCCTTAATGGGGATCCGGGGAGAAGCGGCACTGGTTTGCAAATCAACGAGAACATGGCCAAAGATTACCTCTCAGCTAATTTTCCCAGTTCCCGAGCGTGGCCCGTGGTGAAGCAGCGTGAGGTGGCAGCCAAACCCCACGGAGCTGCGACTGGCGAGGGGCTGGGAGCGGCGGCGTGCAGAGCTGGGGGCACTGGAGCCGTGCCCGGTCCCTCCCCTGGCCGGGACGGCCACCATGGGTGGGGATGGACGGCATGACGCTGGGCCGGGGTGGTGCCCAGCACCCCTGGCAACAGGCTGCAACTTGTCCCAAACACCCAGCAAGACATGGGCATGCACAGACACCTCACCTTCTTCCTCCTCAGCCTCTGTGCCCCCGGTAGGTGCTTCAAGGTCACAGTGTTTGGGGAACCCTTTGCCAGATCCTGGGTGGATAACTGAGAGGAAGGGAGCAGGGGAGAGGTTCTCCTCGGTTACTCCCACATTCCTGGGGCCCACACCAGAAGGGGCAGAGGGATTGGCAGCTGCCTGGCTGGGTTGAGGCGGTGAGGGGGCATCACACGCGCATGCTCAGGGCACTGTCCAGGTGTCCTCAGGGTGTCCTCAGCACTGCCAGGATGTTACTGGGGCTTCTTTTGGGCATCACTGTGGCATATCCAGACACCACCGGGGTTTCATCAGAGCATCTCACAGAGGGAATTCTGGGGCCTCCCCAGGGCATTGCCGGGGCACACCTGGCAGGTTGGGGTGACGCTCTCCTCTTTGCAGGGACTTTCGTCAGAACAACAGGTAAAAGTGGGGTGCTTTGGAGACGACTGTGCCTGGCAGAGAAACCTGTGCCTGCACTGGTGCTTAGGTGCAGGAGCAGAGCTCCATAAGCACAGCTGGATGAGCCATCAGTGGTCCCTGGGGTCTCCCACCAGTCCTGCCTGACTTGCCACGTGTGGTGGCCCTGAGTGAGGATGCAGTGTCAGGTACCCACGTCGCTGAGGTGACCGTGTCCTGCAGCAACTCAAGCAGCAGTCCCAATGTCACCCTGGACAGCACCAAGCCCGACCACCCCTTCAACTCCATTGCCATCAGCTCTGACCCCACGGATGCCACCACATTCCGGGCAGAGGTGTGGCTGGGGAATAGGGAGTGGGGCAGGAGCTGACAGGCGCCCTGCTGAGTGTCTGTGTCCCCATGGCAGGTGACACTGCGTGCTGGTGCAGAGCTCGATGCCCGCCGGGTGAACCAGTACACACTGATCCTGCGGGCTGCTTGTCCTGGCGAGGATGAGGTGGAAGAGCGGCTCTTTGTCCGGGTGACAGCAGGGCATGTGCTGCACTGTGACACCCCCTTTGCCAGTGCAGGTAGGAAACGGGCATAGGGCTGTGGGGGCTGTGGATGCCAGCCAGCACCAAGCTCTCACAGCCACGCTGTGCTCCAGAGGGGGATGTGGTGCAGGTCCTGGCAGATGTGGCACCCCGGACACCCCTGTATGCAGTGCTGCCACAGCCACTTGGTGGGCTGACGGTGAGTGGCAGCTCCCTGGGGGGCCACACTCCCATAGAAGGGAGCAGCTTTGGGCACAGCAGAACCCCGGATGTGGGGGACTGGGACAGGTGTTCCCATCACCCTCTTTTTTGCAGTTCAGGCTCCGAAACCATAACACACCACTCACGCTCACCCACCGGGGCCTAGTGCTGGCACCTGACAATGGTTTTAACCCCAGCAAGGACACCCAGGTGGGCACCAGCAGCCCCAGGATGGTCACAGCTGCCTCTCAGTCCACCAGGGCTTAGGCCCTCCCTGGCCATAGCTCTCTACTTCCTGCTCTTTCCATTAGGCCCCTGTCCCCCCCTGGACCCACAAGGGCTCCGGCTCTGTCCCCATGCCCATCTGTGTCTCAAGTCCTGTTCATATCCTCATCCCTGTCTGTATTCCTGCCCATTCTAGTCTCCAGCTCATTCTCATCTCCATCTCCACACCTCTTTCCACTGCTGTTCGTACTCCAAGCCCTTTACTGATCCCTTGCCCCCTCTCCTTTTTCTCTGTCCCCGTTCCTGTTCCCATCCCATCGCTATTCCTGTCCCTGTCCCTATTAGTAGCCTCATCCCTGTCCCCATCCCCATCGCTGGTGCCAATCGAGGCTGTCCCAGAGCTGCCCCCATGCTGCCCCACAGATATTCAGGTTGGAGATTGAGGTGATGGATCGTCATGGGCACAACTGCAGCGGGGCTGTAAGGGTGCAGGTGCTGCCATCACGCCGTCCCCGCGTCACCTTCCCGTGAGTCGGGTTTTTCCAGGAGGGGGATGCTGATGCTGGTGGCACCAGGCCATGCCACAATGCCCGCCTTGCCTGCAGTGAGCCACACCGGGCTGTGACGGTGACAGAAGGCATTGGCCCCTGGGAGGTGGTCACACAGGTCCGTGCCAGAGGTGACAATGTCCGCTATGCCATCCTTGCTCCTGTGGCTCCCGCACTCTTCACCATTGATGAGGGTGAGCAGGGCAGCAGGGATCCCCAGGGATGTCCTGTCCCTGTGCCCAGTGCGAGGCCACGGCTCCTCCTGCAGTGACAGGTGAGATCCGCAGCACCCGCCAGCTGGAGATGATCCGTACCCACCTCCTCATCCGGGCTTACAACGCGCTGCACCCCGACGACCACGCCACCACCACGGTCAATGTCACTGTGCAGGGGACAGACCATCAGGCACCAAGATGTGTCCCAGCCATCATCGTGTATGGTTTGGAGGGAGTGGGGTACATGGGTCTCTCTGTTGCACCCAAGACATGGGACAGAGGCCGAGATGCTGGCTGCCCTGCTACAGGTTCCAGGTGCCTGAAACGGTGTCCCCCGGCAGCACCTTGGTGACACTGAGGTGCACCAACTCCACCAGCACTGATGGATGTCTCCACTATGCTCTCGAGGGGCCTCCTTCCTCCCTCTCCCACTTCTTCATGGAGGGGCCACAGCTGAAGGTGAGTGGGGCCATGGGCAGTGCCCTGGTGGATAGCAAGCCCACACCCCAGAGCCCAGTGGGACAAGTGGGACCCAGTGACATGTGCTGTCATGCCAGGTTCTGGGCCAGGGCTCCCTGCTCCCCATGGCCTGCTTTTTCTCCTCGCTTGCTTCCTCCTTCCCCCTCTGGCATTGCAGCTTTGTAGGACACCCTGGCTCTGTGGGATACTCTGGCTTTGCAGGGCATCTGAGCTTTGCAGAGTACCTCAGCTCTGCCTGACACTCCCTCCTGGCTTGGCAGGTCAACACCACCCTGGACTATGACTCGGAGACCACGGCTGCTCTGGGCTTCCAGTTCACAGCCACCATTGTGGTGACAGTGGGAAGGCAGCCCCTACAGAGCAGTGAGTGCCCATGTCCCTCGGGTGGGAAAAGACCTTTCCCAATCCCAAACCAGTAGATCACAGAGGAAACATTCCTTCTCTGTTGCCCCAGAGATGCCCACCCTGGGGCTGGTGCCTCTGTTGCCATGTCACCCAGCCCAGCACAGGCTGTGGGGTGGTGCCAGCATGGCTGAGCAGCTGTGTGCCACACAGCCCGTGTGCCTGTGCTTGTGACGGTGACACCTGTCAATGAATTCAGACCCGCATGCCCCAACGGTGCCACCTTCAGCGTGCCAGAGACAGCAGCTTTCGGCAGCGTCGTGGGGCGTGTGGCTGGCACTGACCGGGACTACCCCCTGGACAGCCTTGAGTACAGCCTGGAGGGGGGGTCTGGCCCTGCACAGCCCTTCTCCATCGACAGGCACACTGGTGAGCACCCGGCCCCTTTCCCAGCCCCCACCACGCCTCATGGCACCCACCGGTTCCCAGCAGGTCACGCCTCCCCACAGGCGAGATCCGCGTGATGGGACCCCTGGACTCCCAGCAACAGAAGAGCTACAGGCTGGTGGTGCGGCTGACGGACACCCACAATGACCTGGACCTAAGGAAGAGGCAGAGCCGTCTGTGCGACGTGTCTGTGCGCCTGCAGGTGTGAGGGCAGCCCGCTGGGTGAGCTGCGGTGAGTGCGAGGATTGTGGGTGCCCGACCGCTTCTCCCGCTCCTGGCAGGCTGTGCCGGGCCAGCTGCCGGTGTGCAGCCCCGAGGTGCAGGAGCTGCAGATCACGGCGGGGTCCCCGGGCAGCCGCCAGCCTGTCACCCGCCTGGTGTGCCACAGCAGCCCCGACAGCGCCGCGCTGACTTACAGCATTGTTGGAGGTGAGGAACGGCCAAGCCACAGCACAAACCAGCCCTCGCCGTGGTGTGACACTGAGCAGACCCTCTCGTGCAGGCAATGAAGATGGGCGCTTTCGGCTGGAAGGGAACACCCTTGTCTACCTCCCCAATGACAGAGCCGAGCCCCGTCCCTTTGTCCTACTGGTGGAGGTGTGGGGCGGCTCTGGTGCCCGCCGCCGCAGCAGCGTGGTGGCACTGGTGGTGCACGTCACCCCCCGGAGCACCCCGGTGCCACCCAGCACCGCCACCCGGCGCACGGTGAGCAGAGCCCGCTGACCAGGAGGGGCTCCGGGGTCCATTGAGCCTCCCATGGCCCCTCACCCCGCTGCCTCCACAGACGCTGCAGAAGGTGCCGCTGGTTGTCACGCAGACCGAGGCAGTGTGGCACCCGCCGGCCTGGTTTGTGTCCGTGCTGACCATCTCTGGTGTCCTGCTGCTGGCCACCCTGGTGTGCGTGGCCCGGAACCTGCTGTGCGGGTGAGCCCCAGCCCGCCTCAACGCGTGGCACGGTGAGCCAGACTGAGGGTTCACAGCTGCCTTCTGCTCCTCCCACAGCAACCGGGGCCCTGGCAAGCTGTTCCTGGCCAAGAGGTGAGTGCTATACGGCCAGGGCAGTCATACTGGCAGTTTTATTGTCCTTGCAGGTAGCCAGGGAGACACAGCACACAGGGTATGTTTAATACACTCTGCATTTGGCCATGGCTTGCTGTGCCAGGGAGCCGTCTCTGCCCAGGTCAAGGGTGCAGCCCTGATGGGAGCTATGGGAGCAGAGAGCAATTTGGCAGTAGACAGCGACAGTGGCCAGGCTGGGGCACAAACTCTGCAGTGGACAGGGTGGCATGGCACAGTGCGGGTGCTAATGCCTGCTGTAATGCTGGGTCCCAGCACCAGGACTGAAGTCACTGCAGGTCACCAAGGGAGCCCCTGTTTGGCAGGGGTGAGCCTCGTTTTTCAGGAAAAGCTCCCAAGGAGGAGGAGAGCAGGCTGCATGACCCCCGGAGGAGCAGTGATGGTGACAGGTGACAGACGAGATAGCCTGAGGAGACGCTAGACCAGCCTGTGCTGAGTGCACAGCAAGGAGGAGACATGCAAGCCCATGGGCAGGCTAAGAGCCACCTCCAGTGGCACAACTGCCCCGAGGTGATGCATAGCTGGATCCAGGTTCATTAATAATGCTGGGGACACAGTGCTTGGTGGCACTGGGGCTGTAGTGACCATGCAAGGGAGAAGACCCAGGCTCAGCCCCTGTGGGTGGCCCTGGCAGCTCCCCCAGCACAGCATCCTCCAAGCACAAGAGTGATGTGTCCCAGCACACAGGGAAGCAAGCAGATGTGGTGGCAGACCTGCTTGGTGCTCAGGCACTGCTGAAAGGTGGTGGTGCTTGGGGGAGCATGGCCCTGTCACAGTCTGCTTCTGTGCCAGGGGACAATTGGGTAGGTGGATGATGGGCTTGACGGGGTGCAGCTCCCAGGACAAAACCTGGCTGGCAAGTTGCTCCCAGCAGCATCTCTTGGGGTTAAGGCCGACAGCCCATCACTGACAGCATTCCCACCCTTCCTCTCTTTCTTCTTCTGGGGTGCGGTGGAGCACAGCGGGGGCAAGGAGGAACAGGGACTCTCACATGCCAGCAGCCCAGTAAGTGTGTGGCAGTGAGGATGGGTGTCCTGCCAGGGAGGCAGGAAGCCCTGTGGCCCTCAGCAGCCTCTCCTGTCTCCTCCACATAGGCACAGTTCGATGGCCGTGCTCAGGACCCACGTGAGTGCTCTGTCCCATAGCCTCAGCAACCCCAAAAGCAGCCTTGGGTTGTGCCCCCCAGGCAGAGGGGTCTGGGGACAGGAGCAATGGGGACCAGGCCCACAGGGCAGTGACTGAGTGCTGTGTCCATCTCAGGCACCGGCAGGGACTCTCTCTTCAACAGCATGACCGGAACTCGGCGCTGGATCTGAGGGGCTTGGCTTGATGAGGGGCTCCCTGTGACCCACAGCTCCATGTGGGCAGTGCTGGGCAGAGCACTGTGTGTGTCCCCGAGGAGTAGACCCATCCTTTGTGGCCAAATCTGCTGCGCATGGGGTGCAGCCAGACCCTGAGCCACCTCAGCCAGTGTAGATCTAATAAATGGTGTCAGAGATTGCACATGCTGCTGTGATTGCCTTAGGGAGTCCCTTTGCCGGGCAGTGCCACTGGTGGCTGTCCTGCTGTGGTGGTCATTAGCATTATCTCGTCAGGGATGTGATTGACACGACTCAGGACAAGGATTGGCAGCAGGCTTGGCACTGCGAAAAATATTACTAGAGCTTTGGCCAAATCTACTTTGGTCACAGAAGCATCTCTGTAGCCTCTGGGTGTGAGCTAGCCAGGGCAGTCCTCCACAGGGAGGTTATCCGGGACAAGAAAACTCAGCCACGGGTAATTTTGAGCAACTTTTACCCCGAGTCCCGTGTCCCCCTCAAGTTCTGCTTTGTTACAGCAAACGCAAAGGGGTGGGATGAGCAGCTGGTCGGCAGAGAGGATGGGTTGATAATTGGGAGGAAAAGTGAATTAGCCTTGGTGCAAGTGAGCGGGACGCCGCAGGAGGAGCTGGGAGCGGCGGGAGGCTTTGAAGGCGTCAGTCAGAGGGAGGTGGGAAACCGGTTATTTGAATTTCAAAGGAGCGCGCCACGGGACGTCTCCCTGGCAGCTCCTGGGGAAATGAAGCGCTGGCGGGATAAGAGGGAAGAGACTAATTTGGGGAGTAGATGACTAAGGGGAGGGAAGGGGAACAGGGGCCAGCCGTGAAATTTCACAGTGAGAGGGGTCACCTATGTAACTTTGCCTGAGGGTCCCTTTTGCCCTGAATCCACGGGAACCGTGACCGTTCGGGAATTTAACCCTTAATGGTAGCGGAGTGATGCGTGAGCGTTTCCCATTGGCGAGGCCCCGCTCGAAGCGGCGACCGGAGGGGGATGCGGAGCGGTCCTGGGGGCTCGGGGCAGGGAGCTCTGTGTGGGTCCGCGGGACGGCCGGGTGTGAGTTTGTATGGGGCAACACGAAATGCACAGAGTGTGAGTTCTGATCAGGGGGCGCGGTTCCGAGCGCGGAGCTGCCGGGGGGTAGCTTCGGAGCGCGGGGCTGCCGGGGGTGGGTTTGGATCGGGGAGCGCGGAGCTGCCGGGGCTGGATTCGGAGCTCGCAACGCAGTTCTGATCGCGGAGCGCGGAGCTGCCGGGGATGGGTTCGGAGATCGGAGTGCGGTTCTGATCGCGGAGCTGCCGGGGATGGGTTCGGAGATCGGAGTGCGGTTCTGATCGCGGAGCTGCCGAGGATGGGTTCGGAGATCGGAGTGCGGAGCCGCGGGCCGCGCCCATTGGCCGAGCGCCCCCCCTTCTCCGCGGGCAGCCAATGAGACGGCACTGCCCGCGAGAGGGCGGGGCTCTAACGGGCGTCACGCGTGCCTAACGTGCGCTGCCGTCTGCTCTCGGGAAGGGGGGGCGGATCCGCGCTTGAGCGACACCAAGTTTGACCTATCAGCGTCCGGAGACGTCCCTCGTGGGGCGGGACTCGAGTGCGGATTGGCGTGCAGGTCTATGGGGCGGGCTTTGGCGGCGCGGTTGCTATGACGACCAGCGCCGGGCTCCACCCGCTCGAACGCCGCCATCTTGTTGTTGATTCGAGCGGTGGGGAGCGGCGGCGCTGGGGCTCCGCGTTCCGGTGTCCCGGCCGGGCAGGCAGCGCCGGCCCCGGTGAGCCGCGGCGGGCGGGGACTGGCCAGACTGAGGGGCGGGGTGCTGGGCCGAGCGCGCTGCCGTGAGGGGACACCCGGGTGCGGCCCCGTGAAGGGAGAGGGAATCCAAAGGCACGGCCCCGTGAGCGGCCGGGGTGAGGGGGCAGCGACCAGCGGGATGGGCCTGGAGTGGAAGGGTTCGTGCGCGGCCTCATGATGGAGGGGCTGAGGGGAGCCAGCTACGTCCCCGTGTGTGCGTGGGTGAGAGCCGGGCGCTTTCCGCTGCGGGGCCCGCCTGGGGCACGGCCGGGGCGGGGTTCCCCGGGCTGGGCAGCGCGGTGCCGGGGCAGGGCCGTGCCCAGCGGGCAGAGCGAGCGTCCCCTCCCTTTGTGCCCTTCCTTCCCTTCCACAGGAGCTGCGCGCAGGAAGGAGCTCGGAAACCGCGGCGGTAACATGAAACCAACATGGTGAGGAGGCTGTTGGGGCTAGGGGCCCGTCCGTGCTGCCCCCCGGCAGGGGAGGGCTGTGGGTGGCCTCAGGAGCGCTGGCTGTCCCGGTGGGGACATCCAGAGTGCCTGGCAGTCCCCCGGGGCAGGTGTACTCATGGGTCTGCAGACCTGGACCACGACCAACCTTCCCCGGGGTTTCCAAGGAGGGGTTGAATTAGGGTAGGTGGTACTGACTCCTGTTCGATTCTGAACCAGGGTCGGTTCTAGGGTCCATATTCCTTCATTTTTAAGCTCAGCATCAGCGCATCAGCCCTCTTTACTTTTTCCTTTTTTTTTTTTTTTTCTTTTTTGTTCTTCAAAGCAGTGTACTTTAGTATGTGCTGCCTTTGTCATTTCAACCTGTCTTGCTCTGTTTTTGCTCCATCTGGTTTTCCTCTCTTCAGGTTTACCCAACTTAACTTGGTATTCAGAGCTTCCAGTGCTGGATTCCAAAATTGGCCTTTGCTAATGAAACACTGAATGGTGGGGGCTTGGGTCTCTGTTAATTCTTAATGTAATGTTTCTGTGATTGTTAAAGCTGTGTAAACATAGTTAGTAGCTTGTCTCACAAAATAATATGCAGTAGCAGTGAAAGTCTCATGGTAGTGAACTGTCACCTGCAGCTCATATACTAACACTTATGTGTGTGGTCAGGCTTTTGATGGACAAAAATAATGATATCCTTGTTATTCATCACTGAACTAAGATTCTGATTTCATTTGCATAGAAATTCTGTCAGGAGCTTCAAAGTGCTTTAGAATTAGGTGTATCAGTTATTGCATATTATCACTGTAACCCTAAATAGGTCTCTCCTAATCCCATGCAACAATTTCTTATTATTTAGATTGTGAAGTATTTTTCTGGGTTAATTTAGCTCTGACCTAAGGTAAGTGCTTTGTTTTGGAGCAGGAAGGAAAGTGGTAGGTTGTGAAAAGATGTGGTTGCGAGCTCTATAAAGCAAGATAACATTGGGTTGCTTTTTCAACTGCATCAAATTCTTGTTTTGTCAATGTTTTGAATTGTCCTAATGCTAATTTTTCTTTGTCTTTCTTAGAGGGTATTTCATGCCCTCTCGAGGTTTTTCACCATTTTCAGGTGCAGGGTTGAACAATCTATGCTATCTTGGTTAGAGCCTGTTAGGTTGATCTGAAATGTCCTTTTTCATGGCCTTGCCTTTGTTTTCTGTCTAGTAAGGACTTTTGGGAGAACAGGGGGAGTGATCCTTAGCTTCTGGAGGGGGAAGTTGATGTATGCAAGGTTATTAGTGTAGGAATCTCTGATGGAAAGAGTAGGATATACTAGTGGGACACTCTCCTGGACCTAGGTTTTTCATTAGGCACTTTGTGGCAGTTTTGCATGTTTCTTTCACAGAAGAAGAGCAAGTGAACACGATTAACAGTTGAAGTGAGAAAAGAGACAGTTTTTAAGATCTGCTTCTGATCACCAGTTTCACGTTCCATGTGTGATTTCAGGTACTTCAGCTCATGTAAGTATAGACTGCAACGTATAGGTGGGTCTTGCCTTATTGCTTATGCAGGTGAGGATCAGAGTTCCCTGACTTACAGACGGGTCAAGCTGAAGACAAATTGTCAGTTTTTCTACCCAGCTTTGTGGATGATTTTGCAGGTGCAAGGGAAATGGGGCTGGTGCTGGAATGGGGTCTTATCTGAGTTCAGGGTAGTCTGCAGTGATGTGTAACAGTGCAACAACTTATTTTTACATTATCTATTTTCTTTTATATGAATATGATTTTAAACCACATTTTTACATATATTTAAAAATTAAATGAAACGGTAGTGCCCATGCTTCTCTCCTACTTCTTTGAATCATTGTGTGCCTCATCATTAGGTTGACAGCAGTGAGCATATCCTTCTTATAAATATTAGAGAAGGAAAAATTAGATGTGCTTTGAGATTCCCCCTTCTTGGCAGATTGTGCAAGTCAACTGACTTGCAAGTTATTCTGTCTTGCATTGCACGTAGTGAAAAGTCAAGGTTAGAGTATCAGGCACTCAGAGGTCAAAAAAGTGCTCAGACTGGAGTAGTACCTGTGCCCTTAATCAGATAATTGGCCTTTTGAACCAGTGTTAGCATTTCTTCTTAATCACACAATTGCCTGCTCTGCTCATCCATCTGAGCTGCCTGGTTTGTTTCTTTCCTTTTCTCCCATAAATATGGAGCTTGTTCCTTTAGGGTAGGATGAAATGTGACCTTGTTGAGCTTGACTGGTGTGGCATGAGGAGCCCTGTACAAGCTCGGGGCTATTTGTTGACCATCTGCTTACAGGGCACAGTCTCTTTGGTCCAGTGGGTCACCAAATGTTTGTAAAAAGGTTTCATCACTTTAGATTTCAGTTTTTAGTTAGCTTCTCCGTGCCTAAAGGTTTTTGTGGGTCTGGTGAATTCTGGCTGGCATGCTGGGTATGGAGTGGCACTGACTGTGGTTTCCATTGGGATAAGAATTGTAAGTGCTAGATTTGAATTGGATATCCAGAACCCCTGATCCAGAGGAGGTGTGTGTCTTCCATCTGTGGTTGAAATGCAGGTACCGAAGTCGTGGAAAATCTGATAGAGGCCTTGATTATTGCAGTGTAACCCAGGCACTTCACTTGCTGTCAGTAGATTCCCCCAATCTGTCCATCAGGAATTAGCTGTGTTGGAAATGTGAGTGTCTCAGTGGAGTGTTGATGCTGGGATTTGTAGTCTCCGAACTTAGTTTTGACAAAAAGCTGCAGCCTGATTTGTTTGCTCTTGCATTTGACAGTGTCACATTGTCAGTTTTGGTGCTGGGCAGGGTTTAGCATTGAACTTGACTTGCAGAGTTTGTGTGTGGCTCTCTGCTTGCTTGTTTATATAATCTGAGATGCCTAGAAACAACTGCTTTTATTTCTGACCTCTCAGCCTTTGAGAGGGAATATATAAAAAACAAGTCTAGTAAGTACAGAGGGTCCCTAGTGATGTCTGAAGTGGGTGAGCTCAAGAAACAGAGCAAAAGAGAAGAAAACGTGACAGAATCCTCTGCAAGAGTCATGTCAAGTATTTGTGTTAGTGCTGTAAACTGAAGGAACTCTTCAGCTATATGGAGGAGCAGCTAGCAGTCTCCCTCATTTCTGTTCCTGATGTGACAGGAATGCAGAGTAGGATGCTGGCCAGTGTTTAATATCAGGTTTGTTGCTGGTATGGTTGGGGGAGGAAGAGGAAGTGTGTGTGTGGCTCCTTAGTTTCTGTTTCGCAGGCATTGCCTGTGTGCCGTGTTGTGCCGTTCTGATGTGGCAGCAGCTGTTATTTTTGGCTTTCCCAGTGTGCTGTTCGGGTAGATGTGCTTCCTAAAAGATGCAATTCTCTTAATCAGTGTGTTGGGCTGCCTGTGCTTCCTGTGTAGTCCGTGCTGGTGTGAACCACTCTGCAGATGGTATTGAGGTGCAAGTCCTTTGCCTTCATTTATTTCCATAAGCTTCTCTGTATGCATTTTGAGTGGCATTAACTGTGTGTAAAAGACAAGCTTCTTAAGCTTCTTTTGCATCACCCCTGTCAGTATGTGGAGTCATTAATGTTTGAAGCCCTTCTTTGGGAGTAAAGGAATAAGCTTTGCTGTTACAGGGTATCTCTATAATGCATCCACAGTAGTTAAAATGGGTGCAGTTGCTTTGTTAACAAATAACACAGAGATAGCTGCCATAATTGTATTAGTACAAGATCTGTGTCAACCAAATCTGATAAAAGCAGCGGAAGAGGTTATGATATGGATATGTCTGTCCTGGTAGGACGTCACTACACGTGCTTGGGAGCTGCAGTAGATAAGCTGTCTCTGATTTAGCTTTTGTAGTTAGAAAGGTTATCTCCTTCACCAGCTGTCCTGCTGCTTTGTCAAATCCTACCTCCTTTCTGTTGGGGCCTACAACCAGGCCTGTTCAGCTGCTGGGGTTTAATATACTCTGCTTCAGCCTTTCTTCCCTAATACCCATCTCTGCCTGGTGAGGAACAGTCATGGATCCTGCTCTGCTCCACCCTGGTTGGGAATTTCAGCTGAGGGTGGTGGAGGCAACTGGGGACAGTGTGTCCCCTCAGCCCAACTGGTGGGTTTGGTAAAGAGCATCTGTCAGAGCCCACAGGAATAAGTGAAAGCATTTGCATCCTGAAAGGAACTTGTGAATTCCAGTCGCCCTCTCTAGGGAAGGCATTCTCTCAAACATTCTGGATTGACAAGCAAGTAAAGATATAAATAAGAGTTAATTTAGGACTTGCTAACTTGTTTCCATACATCATTTTGCAGACTGACTTGCTTCTGGGGTCCTGCTCCCTTTCAGTTGTGAGAAGTTGGCTCCATATTCCAGTAACTGCTCAGCCAAAGGAGCTTGCGTGATATCTCCAAGGTAACTTTTTTCTGTTTTGCTCAGAATACATATGCAGCCACCTTAGAGATGCAAAGAGAAATAAACTGCTTGCTTTTTACCTCTCTCATTGTAATTTTACCCTTCAAGTAAGGATATGTAGATACAGTTTGTGGGAGTTTTCTCTTTGAAGGATACTGCAGGAGCAGTCAGGTAAATGCACTAGCACAGAGTGAAAAATTCAGTCCTGTTCGTTCACCAAATCAGTGTCAGTTCTTTGTATTAAGAACTAAAATTCCAAGATTATGCTCTCGTAATTCTGGCCATTTAGGTGGCTGGTTTACAGCTGAATCACTTTATGAGGATTTCAGAACACTTATGAATGTCTGCTTTTTTCCTTTCTGTTCTGAGGTTAGTTTGCTGAAAGTTGATAAGGCTGATCTGATAGTCTTTCAGTTTCAAAGAGATTATTTCGTGCTGTCTTGATTTTGGAAGAAAGTCAATCATATGTGTTTTTCCCCAGCTCTTTATCAACAAAGCTATGACTCAGTGTACCTGTGGTATAAACAGACTCAAATGACCTTGTGTCTTTAGAGATGGTGTGTTTAGTGGTTGTCACACAGTTCAATTTCCTGGTGGGGAAGCCCCTGACCTATGTGGGTTGTGATCTGTTTTAGTTTGCAATGCAAAAGGTGATGACCAGAGAAGCTGAGCTCCACAAGTACCTTTCTGGGGTAGGGAGAGGAGGCATGTGGTGCCTTCCCTTCAGGATGTGTCTGTCACTGCTGCCTCAAGTGCTAATCTAAAGCTAAACTACTGTATAGTATATTTATTCTGTTCTGAGATTTCTCTTTTCTTTCTCCCCCATAATTCTATGTTGAGCTGCATTTTCCCCAATTTTTTAAACTTCCAGAGCACATTAATGCAAAATATAATGTAATCTTTAGTTCCAATTAATGTTGTCCATTGTTGGTATCAAAGTATTGTCAAGCATTTCCAAAAGTGAGTTTAGAAATCTTAAAAAGGGCACAAGAAGATAGGGCTGGCTGTTTGTTCTGTCCTTTGACAGTACTGTCTGAGCAGCTTAAGCACGTGTGGGGAGCAGTCATGATCTCATTACAGCTAACTATAGGTGATAAGCAGCTTTGAGCACCAAAATCAGTGCACCACTGAGTGCAGATGTCAGTGAGTTATTTAAAGCAGGAAGGATTTGGGAGAGAAGCCTGGGGGCTACATAGTCCCATGTCTTACTCAGTGTCTGAATCAAACCATCGAATAACTGCCATGAAATTGCTGGAGGTGTTGCAGAAGATGAGATGTGCTGCTCTTGCATTGGTTTGTTGGATTAAAAAAATGGTGAAGTCCTGGAGCTTTGGAAGACCCTCACAGCGCTGCTGCTTGGTGAAAGGTTTGTTGCACTTTTCCAAGCTGTGGCCTTTGTATAAAGCTGTGTGACACATCTGAGGAATAGACCTGTTGAATTCACGGGGGTTGACTCATCCCACAAATATGGAAATAAAAAGAACTTCAGTCTTTTGAGTCTGTCCCAAAAGAATTGTTGAAGCAGTCTGAAGCTCAGTTTGTGTTGAAACAATACATATGCAGGGTTTTTTTTGATAATTTCTTAAACACCCCCATGCTTCCTGTAACGAAACCCACATCATGTTTGTCTCAAAGACGTGGATTTTACTTAGATTAAATGTTGCACTGGATAAATTGTTTATGGATCCCCTTACTTTTGCAAATAATGGAGTGGTTTGCTTTATTTTCCATTAGAACCACATATTGTCTGTTTTCTCATGTTGTGCATGTGGCATCTCCTTTACTTGGGCATAAATCTTCTTTAGGTAATTGAGGTCTTAATACTTCACAGTTCTTACCACAAGTGTTGACCTGAATACACTTACTAAAATTTGACAGTAAGCTAAATGTGAACCAATAAGCATTATCAGGCTTGTTTTGAGCATTTTTTATTTTTATAGAACTGAGGAAAAACCTCTATTTTAGTCAGACTGAATAGGTATTACTGGTGCATCATGCAGAGTCTGAATAGTTTTCACTTTTCTTCAGGTGCTCTGCACACTGGATTGTTTTTTTTTCCTATAATAACAGCACTTGGGGGTTTATTTTTTTTTTCCCTTAATTATTCTTAGCTTTAGTTAAGTTAAATCACAGAAATTTCCATTCCTGTTGTCTGTGTGTTAGTTATGTAGCATCCTTAGCACTGACACTTTGAATGAATTTCAGCAGCTTAGAAAATTGAACCTATTGACAAGTTGGCTCCCCTAATGACAAAAACCAGTTGTCTTAAAAATTATTACTGATTTGTGAATGCAGCTTGACTCAAATATTCTTAGTTAAGGTAAGTAAGGGTGTTTTATCATCCATCAGCCAAAAGTGAACCAAGGTCTTTATTCATTTCAGTTAAAATATCTTCCTAAAACCTGGCAATTAAAGATCACAGGTTAGATGATGAAGTGTTTGAGGCTTTGTTTTTTGGAGTTTATCCTGTTGTGACATGTTAACCAGAAGAAAATTCAAAACCTTTTAAGTATTCTGCCAAAGATCAGTGTCCTGTGGTAGTGAGCTTGCCAGGTTGACTATTGTGTGAGTGCAAAGCACTTTGTTTCAGGTTTCCTGACATTTGCAGGTTTTTTATGATTCTCAGGGAAGAGAACTTTGTGTTATTTTCTTCCCGTTAGGCTTGTTATTTTGTGTTTTTCTGCCTGAGATGATACACTTTTGGCACATGTTATCACACTGTATTGATCTGGAAGAGAAAATTAAAGGGAAATTGGCTTTCCCTATCTATATACAACTCATGGTGTATTGTGGCTGTGAGGATACATGCGATTTAGCAGACTGTTACTTTGTAGGAAAAACTCAACACAAGCCAACCTGCAGCATGGCCTTGCAGTGTCTTCAGAAGAATTTAAAGTGTGAAAAACCAAGGTAGCTGTAATACACTTGAGAGAGGTTTTGCTGTTAAAGACAAACTTGCCACCTTTTGTGTGACTTCCAGATGAGTGTGCTGTGCTTTTTTAGCATGTGAAGCAGAAGATTTTTTTTTTTATGTGTATGCAGGTGCTGCATTTAATTATCTACAAACCCATTTGACATATCAGGTTTAACTTTCTTTTTACTTTGGCTTTACATCTCTTACATAACCAGTGGCCTCAGTTGTTGCTAAGTGGCACACTAGAAAGCCTGTTGGAAGAAGCTTTGAGATCTACTTCAGCAGCTTAACATTTAGATAAGATATTGGGAATTTGTGACCTGTGGAGTGCTTACAAGAACTTGTTTACGATTGCTTCAGTGAACAGGAAGTTAAATATAGGCTTTGTTTGTCTGATTCTTCACTTCAAATGAAGAGGAGAAGTTTCTTGTTTCAAACCCTCAAACAGAACTGGTTGGTGTGATAGAGCATTTCAAGGGGCCTGCTGCCCAGGGCTAGTGGATAAGAGAGTACTAATGAATATATGAATAATGGAATATTAAAGGTCACTATGGAAGGTGCTTGAGAAATAGAGTGGAGTGAACTGTGTTCAGAGCTCTCATCTTGGATATTTCCTGTAAGCCAAGTTACATTGGATCCCTTGGAAGTGTGAGCTTTGCTAGAAGAAGGTACCAGAGGATGGTTCTACTGGTTCCTGATAGGGTAAAATAATCTTGCAGATGTTTTTTAATGCCAGGTTTTGGGTTTTGTCCTTCAGAACATGTAGCACCTTGCCAAGCTTGAAGCTGTGATTGTCTGATGCATATGTCTCCTGAGAAGACAGCCTCAGGTTCAGATTGCCTTTCATTTACACTCAGCAGGCTGGGCCTCCTGTTAATTCTTTGTCCTTTACCTTCCCGAACATGCTGCATGCCACAAAACAACCCCAAGGTATTTGAACAGCTTTAAGATTTTCAGTTTGAGTGATTGAAAGCCTTGCAGATTATGCTGATCCTCAGGAAAGTTACAGGATAACAACAGGCCCAGATCAAAATCCCCTGCATGACCCTGGGTTGTGTGTCATGTGTGTTCTGCCATATTGAAGGGATGAGTGTCCTTATATGAAATTCTGTTTAATCTGGTTTCAAGTGAAATGACTACCTTAGCTTTCAGTCCCATCACATACTATGTCACATATTCTACTTAAATGAAGTACTGGATTTAGTGCACTGTCTTTGTCTAAAGTGTGTTTGCCATGACAGACCTCACTATTTCCCATTCCAGACCTCAAAAATGAAATGTTGCCCTTTATCCTTGAATTTTCCATGGCGTTATTGACTTTCTTGCAGCAGTTGCATTGAGATTTTTCCCTCCTAACATAGAGCTCGTTTTTTTTCTCCTTCCTTTTCAGTGTTTTTAGTTTGCTTTTTTTTAGTAGGTTGACAGTAGAAGAGAATATACTGTATTTAAGAATGTACCTTCCTTTGGTACTTCCTCATGGAGAAAAAAATCACAGTGGCGTGTCCATTTGAGAAGTTATAGCTCGTGTTTTCTTGCCTGTGACCCTCAAGGGTCGCTTACTTAGGAAAATTAAACTGGTATCAAGTAGGGGGCATGGATTTGCAAGGTGATTATGTGTCTTTAACTCCCTGTGGACGTGCTCATAAGGTTGTTTCTGCTACAGCTGCTTGGGACAGCTGCATTAATAAGCATGTTCATCCTTACCTAGTGAAGCTCTGCCAGTGGAATCCCTTAATGTAGATGCACTGATAGGGTTAAAATGACACTTCTAAGGTAAAGCTTGTTTTGCTGGAGGTGTTGAGAAGGTAAAGAGTGAGGAGTGCTTTGTCATTGTGAGTAGCACTTTTTTCAAGGAAAAAAATTAGGTAGAAAAGTGGGAGCCCAAAATAGGTCATTTCCAGCTGAACTATTTTTTTTCATTGGCAATATAAAGTTAGAAGGGGTTGCAGTGAGAGAGGAGAGCATCTCTCCGTTGATTGTAGAAGATTTTACCTATCCATACAAACCTTGGTATATTTATTCTAGCTTGGATGTCTACTTGAAATTGCAGGGCAATCTGCAGGTCCATTTTCTCATGCAGTAAATTAAGTGGTGTCCTGAGCATTGGTATAATCTGTAGAGCTGTATAACTGACTGCCTTGCATTTCTCTGACCTTTTTCAGATGTTTAAGAAAGCCTCAAATTTTGTTTAGTATTGATGCCTCAGAATTACAGTAGCAGAACAAACCATTAGATAACAACTGCTCCTTGTGCTTTTGGCACAAGAATTTGTTTACCAGGGTGAAGTGAGCTTGTTTGAATAATCTTGCTTTTATTCTGTTAAGTCTTTCTATTGGACTGATGTGCTCCTAGATGGTCTTTCTGTTTCTACCATATAAACAGAAAAGTTGCTCAAGGATTTGGGTCTTCAGCTGAACAGCACCACATTCACTCGAAAGAGGTGCCCTAATTTGAGCCTACATTAACTAAACCAATTCAGTTGTTCATGTACTGGGAGATAACTTCTTTAGATTTTGAGAATTTTAATTATCAGGCAAGACTAAGTTGAAATGAAGTGCAAGGAGACCATGAAAAGTGAAATGATTGCCAAACTTCTGGCTTGAAGATATGATATAGAAGTAGCAAGATAGTCAAGTAAAGTGTTGCTTTCTGTAAAGCTGCTTTTCTGCTGGCTGAAGTACACCACAACTGAATGGTTTTACCAAGATCACAGAAACATTCAGCAGAAGCATCAAAACAAGTAGCCTTTTCCTGGTTCTTTCCTTTCCATTTGGGTAATCTCAGGTAGATTATGGTTATCTAAAAGATATCTAAAGGATCTGTTAACGAAATCAACTGAGCAGTTTGCTGACCTGTTGAGCCTCAGGAGAGAGATGTAAGAATTGCTGCATTTCTCCTGGCTTTGAGTGTTTTACCAGTGTTCAGACAGAAGTTGTGCTGTCTGATAAAACAGCAGGATGCCATTTAAAGAGCTGCCAAATGTGTTTTCTGCTTCCCCATGTAGAAGAAAAAGAGTGTAGCTGAGGCAAATGTTTAGCTTTATCTTCACAGTTAGACAGAGAAAATTCTGATGCCTGTGCCTCTCCATTCACTCTCAAATGCCGTTGTAGCTGCCAAAATGCCATGGTGTATCTCTGTCTGCATATGTGAGATTAAAGTCCTCTTGGGTACTGAAATTGCAGCTCACATCAGGCTGTGAAGCTGTTAGTGCCTTGCATTCCATGGAGGGGTAGATGGAGCTTATGCAGACATCTTAAAAATCAGTTCAGAGCTGCTGTTTGTGTATCACCTGCAGTTTTGGCAGAACATCCTCAGTCAGGATGCTGCTCTGATGTGATCTGGTGGTGACAAGAGGCAGAAGTAGAGCCCAAGCCATGGCTGAGCAGATGTTTGTTTCTGGCCTTAAAAGTGAGAAGACAAGTATAGTACCAGTGTTTGCTTTTTTGGGTCTTAAACTCATTCTCTGACAACAGGAGTTGTACTGAATGGGCATTGCCACAGATTTCCTGAAGGCAGAGATCCTGCAGTCCCCAGCTCCTTTAAGAGAGCCAGCTGCTTGGAATCCCCTTATCTAACACTGTTCATTTCCATATAATTAATTCTCAGGCAGCTCAGAAAAAGGGCAATGTATAGATCTGAGGAGGAGATGGATCAGAGTGGTGTCACAGCCCATAGTGTATGATAGGAATTGTAAAGCTGCTTTACAGTGAGCTTGAAGTGAACCAAATCAAACATTGGTTTACAGAGGCCCTAAGGGTGAGATTAGCTGGCTTGTGATGGTTCTTTGTGGCAAGTCTGTGTTTGGTTTTGATGCATAACTCTTAGACTTGATGGGTTTAAATCTATATGTTGTCTTAATTCCTAAGGAAACAAAACATTTGTGCTGCTTCCTGAGTCCTGGAGCCAGCTTCTGCTCCTTACCAGCTGACTTTGCTCTCCCCTCCCTTTGCACAGGACGTGTTGTTGTTCACAATGTGCTCTTTGGATGGACTGTCTGGATCTTGACTGCAGGGTCAGTTTCTTCAAGCTGAGAAACATTTCCCTTCACAGATCCTAAATGGCTGCTTACCAGTAGCTGTACTTTGAAAATTCCCTTCTGCTTGTCCCAGGTGGCAATGGGATGTGAGGTCTTGGCTTAGCTTTCCTCTAGCCTACGTGCAAAGCAAAGACAAAGGAAAAGTGTTTGAATATGTGTGAGTTCTCTGAGTAGCAGAGTATTGCAGGACTGTACTCTGAAGGTAAAGGGGAAAGTGCAACTTTTTTTAAGCATTGTGAAATGGAAAACTGCAGTATAAACAGCAGCATGATGTTTTCCTTGTTAGCAGTGGTAGGAAGAGGTAGGTGGGAGAGCTCTTTGCCTCTGTGCCCAATGAGGCCTGTTTGTCTTTAGCATTTAAAGTCTCAACATAAATAAGTCACTGCAAAGAGAATTTTGCTTAAGTCAGGTCTCAGTCAGCAGCTTAATAGAATGTGGTTTCTGTAACTTGTGGAGAAGGGTTTTGAGCAGTTAATGTGTATCATGCAAGTTCTGCTGCAGTTGCTATTTTTTCTATACTTTCTTCTTTTATTATTTTTTTATTTTTATTTTGAGGAAGTAAGTAGCTGAGCTATTGGGGTAGAGGGCAGGGAGCCTGCATTGCGCATCTGCATCGTGAGCTGGGGAGTGAATCAGCTCAGTCATAAGAGTTGAGCTGTAGTGAGTTGTCCGGCCATTTTCTGGCAGACAAGAGTTCCTGACAGTGGCTTCAGTGTATGGGTGAAGAAAATCCAGTTAGAGCCTGCCTCTGCTGCTGCAGGAGATGCATTTAATAACATCCATGCCTTTGCTGAAGGGACTTGTGCTTGAGGCAAAAGCTCAGTTTTTTTTGTTGTTTGCCCAAACAATTTTATCATTGGAAGAAGATACTGAAGTTTTCAAATCCATGTTGTTCCCAGAAGGGGGCAGGGGAGACTTGCGAGTTGTGGAGTTTGATAAAAAGTACTTTTGTTTGGTTTTGTGACACTTCCGTGCTGGCTTTCAGGCACAGCAGGCACTGCCGCTGCCCTGGCAGCAGGAGCGTGGCTCACTGAGACGCCTGCTCAGTGCCAGGAGCCTGCAGCAGGGACCTGGGCTGCAGGCTTTCCATGCCTGGGCTCTCCTTTCCCTTGGGGAGCATTGCAACAGCACAGAGTTCTCTCCTGCAGTTCATGTTAAAGCTCTGTTAAAGCTATGAGAGAGTGGAGTCATTGTTAAACATCCCCTTCCTATACCAAGAGCAATGTGGACAGTTGGCATCTGAGTTTGTGAAAATCTTAGTTCCTTATTCTGTCGTCTAGATTTTTATTCTTAATTAAAGGGGGAAGAAGCTTCTCAGTGCAGCTTACTTAGGGATTTTTAGGGGGGGCTGGGTTTACTCTTTATAGACCTAACTTCCATTTACTAAATACACTCAGCCTGGCCAGCAGTGAGAAGGAGGCTGTTTTGCCAAATGTTTTAGAAATGGGCTCATGCAACTCCAGCGAGTTTGTTTAATGTCTGCAGAGTGACCTGGTGTTTCTTTGACAACCTGGAATACAGACAGAACAAACTTGGCCATGTTAGTCTGCATTTCTGTCTTTGAATGGGGGAAGCAGCTACTTTCTCACAGGAATTGCTTTTTGCAACATTCTTGATAATTTTGACATAACTTCTACCCCTACACTGGCAGTAAAAGAGTAAACAAAGACTCTGCTGAATAAGGGGGCTGAATGAGTGATGCACAGACTTCCTTGAGGTATTTGGTGGTTTTTGTGCCTGAGTGAGTCTTCAGGTCTTTTGGCTCTTGTGTGTAGAGACAATAAAGAGGAACCAGCTGTCAGAAGCAGATGGAAACAGAGTGGGAGATTACTTGAGAGAATTGGAGCCTTGGGAGCCCATGGGACCTGATGGTGCTGCAGTGCCAGTCTTGGTCATCTTGGAAAAGTCACAGGGATCACTGATCACTTCATCTTCAGACGAGGCCCAAAGGATAATCCTGGGTGGTCAATCCCCCTTGAGCCCTGGGGACAGTCGTGACTCAGGTCCTTTTGGTACACCTTTCCTGTGTGAAACATGTGGAGGAATGTGACTGGGAGCAGTTAGTATGGATTTACTGACTCTTAAGTTGTGTCTGACGCACCTCATTGTCTTCTGTAATAAAATAATCGGATTTGTGGATGAGGAAGAGTACTAGAGGCCATTTAGCTTAAGTTTGCTGGGTGTTTTGACACTCTCACACAGTATTCTTGTATGCAAGTTGGGACATTACAGACTGGATGGGCGGAGTATGAATTCAGGCACATCAGGGAATTCTGCAGAGTAAATGGAGTCAGAGGCGGATGAGCGGGTGATTCATAGAGCTCTTTCCACACAGGACATTAGCTTCTGAAAGTAGGCTCTTTATCAGTCTTTTTTTTTTTTCTTCCTGAATGTCATTCTTTGCCACAATGTGATAAGAGTGGATGGAAGACAGTATTTAAGAGGCTGTCTGGTTGAAATTCATCAGTCTGGCTCATTATCAGTGTAGAAGATTAATCTGTCTTTTCTTGGGAAGCAGTGTGTGGGGGTTCACATGACTATTCTTCAAGATTACCTTGTTTTGTTTTTCATTCAGTCATGTGTATTTGTGATTGCCACTGAACTATATAGCTAAATACAGTACATGGTAGTTTTGGAGATTTCAGTCATACCTAGGGAGGATGTGTTTAGACTGCTGCGAGGTTAGTTTGAAAAGAAGAAAAGCAATCAATCAAAACAAAATAATTTGGTTTTCAGTGGGTTACAACCTCTTTGCATTTGACAAACTTGCCATTATAAAAGGTGATCTGGAGGTTTTCCTTACCTAATGTGTAGTTTGAATTCTCTTCAGTGTTCCTAAGATACTGTGGAGCATCTGCTAATCTTTTCAGGATTACCTGTCTGAAAAGAATACTGTTTCATTAGATCTGGTCAGGCTAAGGTATATATGCTTATGCCCAAGAAACTGTAATTGCAAAATTCAGTATATGGTGTTTCTTTGGGATTTTTTTTCCTTTCCAATGCTGCTATTGCTGCCTTGCTGCAGCCAGTGGTATGTGTTGGAATTAAGAATTCAGTTTAAGCTTTCTAGTGTGGTCGTGTGCTAAATTAAGGCGGCAGTTATGAGCAAAGAGGTTAATGGTCTTACATAATGCTGGTCTTGAGGTTTTTGCCACTACAGAATCAAAAATAGCAATTAGGAGTTAATTTTTTTGTCCTAGTTGAGTATATTTCTGTGAGAATCAATTATCTACAGCAACTGACTTTGTAATCAAAGCTGCTTTTTCTGTTTTAAAAGCATCATAATTTAAAAAATAAGAACAGTACTAAAAATCCAGGTTCACCACAAGCTGCTTGCCTTTGTCTTTCAGTTAGTGCTCTCTTGGAAAGCTATAGATCATTCTTATTTTATCAGAACTGCATAAGGAATGTAATTTTAGCTCCTCTGCATTTATGGCTTTTGTAGTAATTTTTCATGGGTTCAGCTCCTTATGGCTTTTGTGTATCTGTGGTTAACCCTGTAGCTTCTCTGTGCAGTTACTGGTTAAAAATCTTAACTCTTGGCTGCACTTTGCTATTGCACTGTGTAGTCTGAAACAGCCAAAACCATGGAGTTCTTGCAGATGCATCTGAGATCTTCTGTTGTGTTAGCCAGTACGTTTTTTTTCTTCTAAGAATACTTTGCCATTTGTCCCAAATGGGAACTGGCTGTGACCATTAGGATTAGCTTGTATGTGTATCTAACCTCATCCTAAATCTCCATTCACAGAGATGCTGGCACTGTATTCCTTCCACTTGAGGTTTCCCTTCATGTCTAGTCCCACCTTTTTTTCTAATTGTAGAGTTCATAATGCATTGTGTCTTGGATTACCTTATGAAGGAAAAATGTATACGTTCACTTCTATGGCAGCATGGATTACTTTACATCTGTGCACTGTTAAGTGGCAAAGGGAATGATTCCTGGTTATGTTGAATAGGGAAGACTCAGGATTTGCATTGTAGACTCCATTCAGAAGTGTCCAAATGGTGTCTTTTTGGAAGGTGAAAAAAAATTCAAAAGAACAGAGAGGAGAGTTGTCCTCAAATTCTTGGTGTCTGATGTCTGTGAAAAAGAAGGATTTATGTAACTGAATGCTGCATTCTGTTCCTTGGCTTTCTGACTGAGGTGCCAGCATGTTCTTGCAGGGCATTGCTGCTCTCACTTCCTGACAGCCCACCTGGGCTTAGTGCCTGCTGAGGCTGCTTCAGTGTATGAGCTGAGGAGCTGTGAACCACATTCACTAGACTTGCCCTAATTTTTCAGCATATGATGATCTCTGCTTTTCAGTCTTTCCTTGATGAAATGTCTGCTTCCAGGGTAGTTAGCAAGCCTGCATGTGCAGATAACCTGAATTGGGATTTGAGCAGGGAAGCACTAAGCAGATCCACAGCTGGGTGTGTGACAACACAAAGAAAAGTCCCCTCCAAACATCAGTGTCTGTGGCTTCCCCTACTTGCATTAGAGATTCCATTAAGTCTGGTCTTTGAGCAGTGATCTTGTATATTTTTCTAATATCTCTCTGCTGATAGAAAAGAGGACATAAGACTGAATATTAATGTGTAATAACAGTGGGCTGGTAGCTGAGTGGAAGTCTCCCAAGGGTAGGATTCATAATCCTCTTAAAGGAGAGGAGAATCAGAGGCTTGGGAAGGTCACCTCTTGTGGGGTGAGAAACAATCCCTGCGCTAAGCTCTGTTGCCTTTATGATCAATTCCTCTCCCATTTTCATATTTCATCTCACAGCAGCAAAAAATAGATCTAGATGAATCCTGCAAGAGTCTTGACCCCTGTAAAACTGCCACTGCCTCAGGTTTGACTAGCTGCTGGAAGACAGCTGTGTGTATACGGGTTGATAACCATGTGTGACAGGGTTCTGATGTCTTCACTGTATAGAGATACTGGTGTATTCCCCATGAGACACTCTGATCTAAAGAGGATGACCACGTGCTTCTGCTTAGTGCTCTGCAGCTTCACCACAGTCTTACCTTTGCCTTGTTTTGTTGCATCTGTATTTTGCTTGTGTTGGAGAGTTGTGAGAAATTCAGATGTCTGCATGACAGCTTTACTAAATTTCTTTAATGTTTAAAAACCCTGTAATATGTGTATTTGATGTTTAAAGTGCAGTTTAAAGTAACTTTCAATGGTAATGATTGTCAGCAACCAGAAATTTATGAACTTCTTGCTTGTGATTTATGGTATTTTAGTGATGTGTTGGGACAGAGATGTAGCATTTGCTCATGAACTTAATGTTTTCTTTGAAAGACCTATTTCTTTTGCAAGATTGTCGAAATACAGTGGAAACTTGCTGCTTGTTCAAGCAGCAGCCACAACTTAATCTCTGAATTTTGGAGGAGTGAATTCTGCATGGCAGCGGCCTAGACTATTCTTAAAGTGTGCTTTAAGATGGCAAGTAAAAACTGAATTTTCTGCATCTCTGAAGCAAAGCTGGACCTTCCAGGAATCCCCAATTTGGTGAATACAGTGTCCAGTTACAAGCAGTGATGAGAGCTTGCTACAGCAGATACTGATCATGAGGAAATGGGTGTGAGGCTAAATCATGAAACATACCTTAGTGAAATTTTCCTGAGGAGACCCTACAGTGTTCCTACCAGTGAGGAATTGCTGTGCACAGCCAAGGGTGACATGTCTGCTCTCCAGCAGTTCAGGGGTACAGACACAGATGCAGCTGTGTTGGCACAGGAACCCTTTCGTGGTGACACAGGGGACAAATGACTCGTTCCAGCTTCGTATCACCTTCAGTGTTGTTGCACCTCCATTGCTTCACAGGAACTGCTGCAGTGGTTTCCTACACAGAGCCCTTTAGATGGATCAACTCTTCCTTCCTAAAAAGCTTCGTTGTGCAGAAGTGGTCGGCTTTCTGAAGTGACTTTCTTAATAGTTTAACCAAGGTAAAGAGAACCTTGGATGTAACCCAGGCTGCAGTTTCTAAGAATTCTTTGTTGTTCACGAATCAGTGTTGTTTGTATAATGTTGTTGTCACTGTTCCCCCTGGCTTTGCTCCCCAGTACTGCTTGTGCATGCTGCTGCTGTTTGTCATGCCCTATTTAATCACAACAGGCTGCTCCTCACTCTCCTCTATATATTTTAGCAACTCTTTTGCTCTGAAAATAATCCTGATTTCAAATAAATTAAAGATTTATTTTTGAGGAAATAGGGCATTTTAAATATTAATGGTGTGTTGCAGAAGATGAAAACATGAAGAATTAGATTGCAGATTTTTTAATGTACTGTTTAAATGTTTTGAACCAAAGTGGTTTTGTATAACTATTAGGTAGTTATGTTGTAATATTTTATCTATGTTGAATAAGAGAGCAGCTTCACAGTTGCTTGAAGCTGGAGTTTTGCTGTGCCTTGGTTCCCACTTTCTCCCATGTTTTGATGCTGGGGGATTGTTGGTCAGATGTATTAGGGACCTGATCCAGCTGAAAACTGAAGGCTTTTTGTTTTGTTTTATATATTGCTGTTTTGTTTTCCTACCAGATTGGGTACTTACTGTAGCTGTCTGCAGGGGTGCTGATGCTGGTGTAAAGAAGATGTCAAGAGAGGTGAAAAAGTCAAATGATATTTCTGCTGCAAATGACAGCTCACGTCTCTAAAGTCAGGGGGTGAGACTGTTCTCTGAGCAGGGCAGCTGGAGCTGAATGGAACTGGCTCTGCTCCTCTTGTGCCTGCCCTTGCCCTGCTCAGTGATTGTCCCCTTTTACTTTCATTGGGCACTGGCACTAAACCAGTTCAGGAAGCCATGCTGGCGAAAACAACTTGTCTTTTTTTCCGGGTTAACTTGTTTGCCAGGCTGGTTTCTGAGCAGAATCAGTTAGTGCCAGTGCTGACTCAGGAGAGAGGATGGGTTTGAAGAATGCTGACTTAGATTTACTTAAGCTTTACTTAGATTTACTTTAAGTCATGGAACTATAGCCAGAGATGCATGTTAAGGAATAAAGGGGAAGGTTTGCCAATTAGCAATTTTTTTCAGTTTTGTGTCTTCATGGATTGATGTGATGACATCTACAAAAAAGGCTGCTGAACAGCTTAGAGACTTATTTTATTTTCCTTCTAGAGCAGACACAACAGAAACTGTAGAAAGCTGGTTTCCTAAAGCTGTTTCATTAACGTGCCTCCTGCCCTATACTAGAAGTCAGATCTTTATGGTTATTCAGTCTTTTGTGCCTTGTTTTCAATGAGAAGGCCTTTCACAGTGGTGTGTGTCTGATGCAGGTACCTGTCACCAGCTGAAAGTAGAGAAGCAAGTATTTCCCAGTAGGTTCCCAGGCAGCCATCAAAAAAGGAGGTTTTTTCAGTAGATTCTGTTTCAAACAGTATTTGAGCTGGTAATTTGGGAAAACCTTCAGTCTGTTTCTCTCATAGTTGTTTCTAAAGTGTGCTAGCATGGCTTCGTTGCTTAGTGCTTATTCTGGTTGTCAGTGTTCCTGTTTGTATTTCCATGTTCCAATAAAAATTCAGCTGCAATTTGAAGAGTTGCCAAAACTGCAGATAGGCTCCCCCTGTTCACTCTTTGAATGTCACAGTCTTCAAATTAGTGGGAGCCTGCATATCACGTAGGCTTGTGTTTCTTGAATGGAAGATCACCAAGATAGTTAGTGGTTATGCAATTTCTGGAAGAGTTTTGTTTCAGAACTTGGCCCAAAGCTGTTCATTTGCATTAGTGACTTGGTTAGTCATGTTTTTGTGTTTATTTCAGCATGCAGACTGTAAAAATGACATATAATTTTGGACAAGCAACAGCTCAAGGGAGCTCAGTAGCCATGCCTTAGCTGTAGGATAGACATCAGTGTGACCTCATTTTGTCTCATTGAAGAGACCCTCCATGTTTGCAAGCAGTGGCAGTCAAGTCCTCTACGTGTTCAGTTTGGTCAGTGATCCTGTTCTACAGCAGCCATGGAACGAGGTGAGCTGGGAATGCAAATGTTGGCTTTAGGCACAGGGATAACCATCAGCAATTCAGGCACCTTGTGCTGATACAACTGTTTGTACAGCTGCACAATAGATTGGGGATCTGACCTGGGCTGAAAAGTAATCCTTTAAAAAAACAAGACAAAGTGCTGGTTTATTTTTAACTGTGATCAGTTCCCTAGTTTGATTCATGGTGAGGCTGCAAACAGCTGTGCAGCAGAGTTGAGTGGGAGGGTGCTGTTAATGCTGTTCCAGATGTCAAAGGATTGCCTGTGCAACCATGGTCTGAAGAAAGAACTGAAGGAGGAGTTAGGCACTGATTTGGCTCAAACAGTGCCAGAAGGAATTTCAGCATAATACTGCGTGATATTTTAAAGCCAGGCATTTGCATGGCATTGGTTCCATTGTGGAGGATCACTTTATAGAGTAACCAAGACATGCAAGCTTTTTGCAACCCAAAACCTGCCTTGTTTTACCAGCCTGAGAAGAACATGGTTGATGAAGAAGTATCAGTGTGCACTTGTTCCTTGTGCAGAAGAACTTTTTATGTATATATTTTCATTGTCATTTCCCTCAGAGAGATGGAGGCCTAGGTGTTCACCTGGGTTTTCTTCCTTAATTCACTGGTTTTACACATTCTGAAAGCAGAAAAAAAAAATTAATTTTTTTTCTTGACTTTTATCTTCAAATAGTTTTTATTGTTTGGGTTTTTTTCTCTTTTGTGTTTTCCCTTATCTTCCCCTATTTTTATAAGATTGTGGAGGGCAAAGAGCCAGGAAACACCTTCTTTCTCTTGTTTTGGTTGCCCATGTAAGGTCTGAAAACCGTGTTTCCTTGCTCTTGAGTTAAGCGAGTTGACTTTTTCCTGTTGCAGAATCCCCACTTTGGCAACTGTGCTTTGTTTTCTCTGTATGACAAGTGTAAGGTACAGCACATGGATTGTTCCATTCAGTTCCTGTCAACCACCCTCTGAAGCCTGAAAAAACTGCTCTTACTGCTGCACAAATGCTTCCTTTTTCTAGGGTTTTGGTGCTTCTGCTGGAAGTTTCCTCTTCTTTCTTCTCTACAGAAGCTGGAAGGATCTTGTCCCATCTTCCCACCTGCTTTCCAGGTGTCTGTACTAGCTAGGAGTCTGAGGGACACGAGGCTGAGGTGCACAGCCATTTCTCCTTGTCCAGTTTGTGTGGAGGTGTGAGTGGGAGCTCAGGCTCCAGAGATGTTTGCACATGTGAATGACGACAGCACCTCTCAGCTCAGAGGCCAGCAGTTGGTCTGTAGGAGATTAGGCCAAATTGTTTTCCTTGGCTCTGGTGATGCCTTCAAGGTCTTCTGGGGCATTTTTAGCCAAGAAAAGGTGAGGTGAGAATTTAGGAGATGCCAGTTCTCCTCATCCCTGTTGTAACACAAACCTGAGCCCTGCTTGCCTGACTGCAGTGGATTCTCCCCAGTGCTGAGCAGCCTTTCCCTGTGCCATCCATCTGGCTGAGCTCTGCCCACGCTCCCACAAAATCACACCTCCCTCTTCCTGCCAGCAGTGCTCACAGTGCAATGCGTTTGTCCTCTGGTTCAGCACAGCCATCACCAGCTCTGACTCATTCTCTTGCTGTCAGCAAGTGTGGTGCATTTACCTGCTCCTTGTCCTGCCTTCTGATGCTGTTGAGATTGTAGAATGTGGTACCCACAGCTGACATGAAAGTGCAGTTTCTGAATGGACTCCTCCTCATGCTGAGCTCAGTGTAGTCATTTCATCATCTTCCTGCTGGGGAGGTATTTGAGTGGTTACCTGGATGACTGTGCAGGACTTTCAGAGGGTTGTGGCTGCCTTATTTAAGCCTCACTGTCATGGAAGAGGCTAAGGTCTGTGACTAAAGAGTCATTTAGATAAAAATTTTAAACATAAGATTTTTTTGAGACAGGAGGTAAAATTATTCCCTCTGCTTATTCAGTCCATCAGTTGAGTTACAAATTCTTTCTGAGCCAGGCTTCCTTCGTGGGAATGGCACAAATCTTTTTCCTTTCCCTGTCATGCTATGAATGCAAGGACAATTTTCTGCCTGTTGATGAGTTTCTGAGGCCCTACACTAATGTAAATTTTAAAAAATATCTTTTCTTGATGGGTTAGGTTGATTCATTGTTGCTTTTGACTTTTGAAAGTATATTCCTTTCTAACTATCTCTGAGCATTGAATTGGAAAGCTGTGCTGAGCAGCAGCTTTTGCATTGGAATAATTTAAAAATAACCTGTGGAGACTTCCTCCTCTTTGTAAATGATGTGAAGCCAGAAATTAGCTCACAGAAAGCTGAGCAATGAGGCTTCACAAGCATTGATCTTCCCTAAGCCCTTCTCTTGAAAGCATGTGTCATAATCTCATCTCTCCCATAAAATGCAAAGCTGTTATTGGATGACCCTGCTCTCTTAGGCACAGGCTTGGAAAAAAGTCTTCTGGGCTGGTACTGATAAAGCAACCTTTTGTTGTACATATTCTGTCAGGTCTTGCTGCTGTGGAAACTCTCAGGCTTGGACTGCAGCCAGTGCTTTGGAACAGAGAAGGAAGGTGCCTTTTTCTACCAAGGCAGGGTGTATTTGTGGCAAGGTGCAGCAGGAGGATTCATCAGCTCAGCTCCCTCTTGCTCATCCTCCCCTCCTACTGGAGAGGAAAGAGTGGTGATGAACAGACCAGGGCTGGCCCTTCTTGCAGCCTTTGCAGTGACACTGATGGCAGTGACAAGCACTGGCAGGTCCCGAGACAGCCTGTGCCCTCCTGCCAATGTGCTGCATTTCTCCAGTGAGGAAGGGGAGGCCTGGAGAAAAGAGCAGCAAGGAAATTAAATCATATCATCCCTGTTACGTGCAGTCCTCCACTGCTCCCCAGCATGATCTTATCACAGTAGTGCCAGCTTGTTCAGCATCAGGCCAGACAGGAATACAAGCTGGAAGAGGCCATTTGAGCCCCAGCTTGGGTTACCCCCATGTACAGACAGCTGCATGACAGGTGTTCACAGAATGTTACAGAGTACCTGCTCCATATGTTGCAGATTGTGACACACCTTCCCTGTTCATGGCTGTGTGCTAAGAGTTGGAAAAAAAAAGAAAAACAGAGAGAGAGGCTACCACTGTAGTGTGCCAGTTTGAGAAAATGGGTATTGTCTGTGTCCTGGGTCTGAATCTCTAACAAGGACTCCCAGTACCTCATCCCTCCCGGAAAGCATGCCATGCTTTATGTGTAGGTGACAGCAGAAGGGTCTTTGCAATTCTTGCTAATCTGGCCTCTAAGAAAATAAAAGCCTTGTTTAACCCCAGATCTAAGCACTGGTTTTAGTGAGTGGTTTCAACATTTCAGCCAGAGTTAATGGTACATGGCTCAGCCTCTCTTTCTTCAGAAAGAGCTGAAAAGGCTTGGCTTCCGCTCCTTTCTTAGGAAAAGGAGAGGAGAAAATTCTTGGTCTCGCAGGCTGCTGGCAGGAGTGCTGAAGCTTTGTGATCAGTGTGATGGAAGTATGGCACAAATAGTCTGTCGTGGTTTAACCTCAGCTAGCAACCCAGCCCCACACAGCCACTCACTCGCTTCCCTCCTGGTGGGATAGGGGAGAGACCTGGAAGGGTAAAAGTGACAGAACTCATGGGTTGGGATAAAGACATTTTAACAGGTAAAGCAAAAACTGCATGCACAAGGAAAGTAAAACAAGGAACTCATTCCCCACCTCCCATGGACAAGCAAGTGTTCAGGCATCCCCAGGAAAGCAGGGGTTCACAGTAACAGTGATTTGGAAAGACAAACACCATCACTCTGGACATCTCCCCTTCCTTTTTCTTCGCCCAGCTCTGTATGTTTAGCGTGACACCATATGGTCTGGGATATCCCTGGGGCCAGCTGGGGTATTGCCTCCCAGCTTCTTGTGCATCCCCAGCTTCCTCTCTGGTGGGGCAGTGTCAGAAGCAGAAAAAGCCTTGATTCAGTTAGCCCTGCTCACCAATAACAAAACCATCTCTTTTATCAACATAGTTTTCAGCACAAATCCAAACCACAGCCCCATACAATTTATAAGGAAGAAAATAAAATCTCCCAGCTAGAACCAGCAGTCTTCCTTCAGTTCTTTAGGAGCCAGAAACATAGGGTATATCTAAAGATTTGTACTATAAGCTTAGTTTAATTTCTCTTTCTCTAGGTTCAGACAAGCTCTATTTTAAGTAGATCAGGTTCTGTCCTTGTGAACACTTAGCAGTTGGTGCATATGTGCCCTCTTGACGGGGAAGAAAGAGGATTGGTGAAGGAAGCTCAGCTCATGGCATGGGGTGGAGCATGCCTGGTAGTGGCTGTTGTCTCCTCCAAGCCCTTGTTCACTGCAATTCCTCCCCAATTCCTCACTGTTGCCATTCTCCTTCTCAGCTGGCATTCTTGAGCAGCATTTCCTAAGACTTGTGTTGCACTTTGGGTGCATGTATATAGATTATATTCTGCTTCCTGGCCTCCATCTGACAAGCCACTCTTGTCTGGTGAGAGCAACCTGTCCAAAAAGGAGTATTTGGTAGCAGTTCAAGTGTTGGACAAGATGCATGAGAAGGCTCAGGATTCAAAGCCATGTGCTTAAGCAAGCTAGGAAAGTTTGTAGCTTCCTGGATATCAGGAAGGCCAAATGTTTCTGGTTACATCCTAAGTGTTTCTGCAGGTTCCTGGAGAGTTGTGTTCTCTGCCCAGGTCCCAGGTCTCATCTCCATTTACTGCTGGCTAGACAGACACGTCTCAAACCTGTGAGGGTCAGCTTTTGTGCTGGGAAGCTGATCTCACAGCACAGTGGGAAACACTTCGGGGTTTTTTTAGCTTTCTTAGATTGGGTTTTCTTCTCATGCCTCATCCAATGCAGCATGACCAGAAACAGCCCTACTTTTCAGCACAGATGCTTCTGCTTTTCTTTGCTAATGACACTAGCTCCCCAGGAACCAATTGACCAAATGCTGTAGTCCTCTTGTTTGCTATACTGGTATTTTCTATTCTTGTGCTTTGCTCCTGAGTGCTCTGGGATTGTTCAGGGAAAGTCCAGCTTGTGTCATCATGACGATGAGGTCTGTATTTATCCCTTGCCTGTGGCACATCTCCAGAGCCATCAGTGGCCATCTGCCTTAGTCCCCTGCGGGCAGGGCCTGGGGGCTGGAGTGGAGGAGAGGCAGTGCTGGAAACACGGATGTGCAAGCTGCTGAGGACAGTCAGTGTTCTTGCTGTGTGATACATCACAATTTAAAGCATTTGTTCTCCTTTTTATTTAGGGAAGTAGCTTTACCAGTTAGTTGTGAAGTGTTGTCAGTGTTCCTGTACAAGATGGCTCATAGAGAGTAGGGGCATCAGCATCGTGGTGTGCCCAGCAGTAATTCCCACACTCATGGCAGTGCAGCTCCTGCCCTCACCTCTCATCATGACCTCCAAGGCTGATTTTGCTGTCTCCTTTAAGTTACGCCCTCAGAGAGGACATTGCTGTTGTTCTCTGGTGCTGTGAACTGGCAGGAGTATCTCCCTGGACCTGATGCTGGTCTGGTAAGACACCTGCAGTCTTCAGCCAGAGTTCAGTAATGTAATGTTTAAAAGGTCTCTGGCTGGATCTTCAAGAACACAGTATTGTTTCTATGGAGGGATATATTCCCTGCTGGAGGGTGTCGTTGGGTTTTGGGTACAGGGTTTACCCCACTTAATGGGTTAGGAAGAGCAGAGTTATCTTGGATATCTTACTGAATTTTGTTTGGAAATATGTGTTACTGCACAAAACCACATCTTATTGCCAGGAATTGATTGAACATGAGGTATGCAGATCAGACCTGCAGCAGATACACTGACAAAGAGATGTCTAGATTAAATAGTGTAGAGCAAATTCTGTTACAGTGTGCGAGTCTGTTACTGGAGAGGATAATGAAGTATGGGGGGTGGTATGTCTGTGTAGTCACAGATAACTCTGCTCCTGAATCCCACTCTCCACCTTTCTCAGTCCAGCTCAATGGGTGTTTTGTCTTGTTAAGGAGAGATCATTCTGTTAGAAGAGGGTGCTAAACTGGCCTGGGTGTTTCACTGCTGCTTGAGGTGTAGTAGTGGTGGTGGAGGATACCAAAGGATCTGCTTAAATGAACTGGTTTCCCTCAAGCTGTTTCTTGGACTGTGCACTGTGTTTTGCAGTTTAATTGGAAGGACGTTGAATTTTATAAGCCAGCTAAAATAGTTGAACTCATGCCTTTGTTTAGCAGATGAAGGATGAGTAATATTTAGGACTTCAAATAGTTTTCTGCTTTATATTTGTTTGAAACTGCTGGGATTCTTCTGTCTTTGTTTGTGGATAGTGTCTATGTTTAGTAGTAACCCTTTACTTTGGGTTATTTTGGTGAAAAACACTAAACTGTATCTGAGCTATAAAATGTCTCTTTCTCTAGCCCCGTGGAAATCTTCCTTTTTACAAATGTTGCCTCTGAAGTGATGCTTGCTATGAAATATTTTTTTTCTCACGTTCACTTGAACATGGGAAAATACTGCCTGTCCTGTTGGGGTTTCTTGGGACTGCTGGGGTACTTGGCAGTGAGCCCAGCACACTTGGTGGCCACAGCCATTTCCCAGCAGCCCTTGGATGACTGCAGTCCTGAGCATCGCGGGCGTGTCTGAGTGTGACAACAATTGTCACACAGATAAATCTTGTATTGCTCTTGTCCTGTGAAGTTTAAACTACAGGAAGTTAAATTTGTCCTCTGTATTGTTTGAAATAGCTGGAAGCTCTGCTTTAGTCATTTTCAGAATAAAATAAATTGAATCCAAGATAGGGATGCATCAGAAAGGGAAGACTTTAGTCTGTGAAACATTAGTCTGGAATCTGTGAAGTGCTGACCTCTTGCAGATGGTGGTACCTCACTTGTTCTTGGATATGAACTGTGTTAAACCCAGCTAAAACATCTGTGAGTGTCTGCTGCTTAAATTTCTTCCTGTTGATGAAGCAAATAAGAGGGAGGAGAGAAATCCCTAGCATGTTTTTGTTTGTGATCCAGTTTAGGCTCTGAGTGAGTTTGGGAGACAGACTTTGAGGGATGCCTTGAACAGACTTTGGTATGAGTTGCTACAGAGAGGGTCTTGTTGTAGGATTTTACCCTCCTATTTCCTAGCCACTGCCTCAAAAGCCAGCTAAATATTCGCACTGTTCCCCTTGCACTGAATGTGGTGGTGTGGTCATGTAACCACAAAAGGAAATGTTTTCCATGGGATCAGTGAGATGATTCAACTCAAATGTACGTCCACTCATGCGTTCTGAAAACCCAGTGCAAGGAAGAGAGCAGGGACGAGACAAGGAGAGAGAAGCATTGTCCTGCTGTGGGGAATTTGGGTTAGAATGGGTAAAACATGTTATGAAGTATCACCCCTCCTTTTAAATCTCTTGAGCTTCCTCTCTGACATGGCTGAATTGGAGCGGGGGAGATGAGCTCGTGTTCATCCAGAATTGCCCCGGCCCGGCGTTGTTGTGTAGCTGCAGAGACATCCCGTGGCCAGATGAGGAACAGCCTCAGCCGTGTCCCTTGTTCAGGCCTCCAAGATCCCTCCGTTCTTAAATTACTGTCCTTGGCTGTTGCTGTGTGAAGAAACTGGAAATTCGATGCATTTGGAAACTGTAGTCGCCACTTGGTTCTTGTACCAACATTTGGATAACTCATCATTGTGAGGAAATCCTGTGACATTTTCCCCAGCAGCCTCAGGAGCAGCTGTGATCTAAGCTGGAAAGGGCAAGTCATCTGGAGAGAATTTGGGCAGCTTTACTTTTCTGTCATCCCGTGCCTGTATGGGGCACTCTGCAAACATTAAAAGAGCATCTGCTTCTCTAAAGCACTTGTAATCTCATTTGGATTTCGTGGTAGATCTTGCTTACCTCTAGAGATCAGAGCCTTGTTGTGCATATAGGCGCTGTGAAAGCATTGGAAAATTGTCCTGAAAGGCTGAGAGTAATAAATGAGAGAATCTGAGCAGAATCCATTCAGTTCCAGTGCACACACAGTGACAGAATAACTGAGAGAATAACTTACTCTACATCTTTCATGTCAGTGCCTGAAGAGAAGTGAGTACTAAGGAGGAGACAGTGTCACAGTAGCAGGTGAACAGGAATTATTTAGATGTTAAAAATGCAGAGGCATGAGAAGGGGAATTCAGATTCTGGAAATGTTTGTACTGCCTTTGTCAGTCACCATTACTGACAGGCAGGTGTGGGCTATAGCTCACAGTCTGCTCCATTGCCTTACTAATAAAATGAACAGGGAAGGAAATAATATTTTCTAAAGATGAGAGGCTCAAAATAGCTGTATCTCCTCCTTTCCCTGTCTGCTGTCAATCCTATTGGAGGAGCTCTGGACGGGACTGCCTCCAAATAGTGTGTGTTTACCTGTAGGAGGTGGTGAGGAGCATGCTGGAACAAGCAGGATGTAAACAGAAGAGGATATGAACATGAATAAATACCATAAACTTCTCCGAGCGAACAAGGAGTGAGTGTAAGTGGTCCTTTGCTAACAGGAATCTCTTTTGCTTTTTCAGATCACTGTGAGGAAGCAGCTTGCCAGGATTTTCCCCCTGTGGCTGCCTGACCGCTGCTGAGCTACCCCTCCCAGCCCATGTGGCTCACCCCATGCTCCAAGAGTGCAAGGGGTGCCCAACGCAATGTGTGTTTGTCAAACCATGGAAGCGGGCAAGCATGGCAAGAGTGCCACTCGCTCTGGAGTCCGAGGGGTCCTGCTGGAGCCTTTCATTCACCAGGTGGGCGGGCACAGCATCATGATGCGCTACGACGACCACACTGTCTGCAAGCCCCTCATCACCCGCGAGCAGCGCTTCTATGAGTCCCTGCCCCCAGAAATGAAGGAGTTCACACCTGAGTACAAAGGTGAGGCCTCTTGACATTCCAGCATGCAGTTACAGCCTTCAAGAACCTGTCCTTCCGTTTTCCTGCAGCTGCTGCTGTCTTGCTGCCTTTTGGTGTCCTTTTGCTTTTTTCAAATTCCCTTTTGCAGGCTGGCAATTTGAAAGCAGCACTTTCAAAATGAGGAAAAGAGAAAGTGTTTAGGTTTTTTTTGTAGGCACACTGAATTGAATGTGCTCCTCTTTCTAGACAGAGAATGTGCAGTGTGACAGTTGTAGTACAAAGTTTAAGGTTATAGATGTGTAACTGAAGCAGTTTTATTGCCAAGTTATTGTCAATTACAGCCTTTGACCTTGAGCTAATGAAGCCAGATCATAGACTGAACATTTGCACGTTCCAGTTCCATAATTTATTGCTTCCTCATCTCATCTCTTTTATGGACCCGTAGCAGCAAACTGTTGAAGCAGGAAGTATGGCTTTCCCAGTGCTGAGGTGCAACCTTGTCCCCAGCTGCTTTGAAGGACTGGAATTTTCCAGTGCCTGTGTCATTGTAGGAGGTTGGCAGCTCAGCTGTGTCTTTGAGGAGCCCTGTAGACTTCCAGGCTTGTGTGTGTTCAGGATGGTGATGTGATCAGGTAGCCTTCTGGGGAGCTCAGTGTTCCTGTTCCCTCTGCTGCTTTGTTTCCACGTGGCCCTGGGAAGGTGATGTCTTATGGACAGCTGGGACCACCATCTGTCCAGGGTCTTACCTTTGCATCTGGCTGCAGCCTGACTGTCTCACAGCAGTGTCAGCTTCCCTCCCGGTGTCTGCACACAGGTTGTGAGAGAGAGGTGTAGTCTGCAACAGATGGGTCCTCTCTTACCCTCCAGCCATTCTGGGGCCACACAGTGCTCTGGTGTCCCATCAGAAATCCCAGTGTACTTCCTAGAGTCCATATGATGTGTGTTTTTCCTGGGGAGGTGTGTTTAAAACCAGTGAAGCTGATAGTCCAGATGGACTCTTGTCTTCTTGAGGTCAGTTACTTCCTGGTACCCTAATGGCCTGGGATGTGCATGTCCATCCCAGTGTAAGATTTCATCCTGTGCAGTTTCCTGCTACTCCTAGAAATCTTTCCTACTGATCTGGGGGAAAGGAACACCTGGGTATGATATTTTCAGTCTGAGCACTCAGATGTTACTGTAAAACTTCACAGAGATATCTTGAGCACATCTGGGCAGCACTTGGAGTAGCATTTATGTAGTGGCATTCTGGAGTCCTGAGCTGCTCTGGAGTTGTGTTTGAGCCACTTGAACTTTGTTAACTTTGTCCTGTGCAGATAAGAAGAAAGGAAGGATGGGAACAGGATGGCCTGCATCAGCTGGACGGGGCAAGGTTTCCTCACGTTTGTGATGAATCATTTGATTCAGTGCATCTGTCATTTAAAACTCCTGGCAGCTAGTCAATGGTAGTGACAAGCTAATGAAACATTTTGTCATTGCACATCAGAAGATGGGTTGATGGCCTCATTTTCAGGGCTAGGGCAATCCCAGAAATGAAGATGTCAGCCCTAACTGGAAGTGTCAGTGGTCTTGCTCTGTGGCTGGCAGATATATTCTGAGTCTGTGCTGTGGAAGATCTATAACTTCCCTTGGACTGTGGTGCTTTCCAGGAGCTTTCAGAAGGTAAAACTGGACAGGACAAACGGTCCTGCTTCCAGGGCCCCCTGTTGTTAGTGCTAGAAAGTCCTGGGCCCTTGCAGGTCCCTTTTTTTGTGAGACTGGCTGAATTGTGATAAGAGTGGCAGGTGTCACCTCAGCCTTAGAGCTCTGTATGTCATTGCTCTGATGCTGGAAAGCTCCTTTAGCAGAGAGAGCACAGTCCTGCTTTGCCAGTGATGTCCCTGTCAACAGCAGAAATGCTCCTGCAGCACATAGGTACTTATCCAAACAAACCAAGTATTATTTCACATGCTTTGCTCCCCTCAGCATCTTGGCAGACTGTACTTGACTCTCTCCAGTTTGACGACATTTGCTGCAAGACTGAAGGAAGGAAATAAATCACACCCTCAGCCTACCAGCTGTACTTTTGTCCTTATTTCCTGCAGTGGCAGAGCTTCCCCCTCTTCCATTGCTCTGGGTTTGCTTTGCTTCTCTGTGAGCTACATTTTCCTCTCCTGCAGGGCGGTTGATTGATAATGGTTGTGTATTCCCGCCTGTGGGAGAATTAACTTGTTACTTCCCCCTGGCAGGTGTGGTATCTGTCAGTTTTGTGGGAGACAGTGATGGCTACATTAACCTGATAGCCTATCCCTATGTGGAGAATGAGGCTCTGGAGGAGGATGGTCTGCCAGAGATGGACCAGCCACGGCGCAAGCACTCGCGCCGGAGCCTTCACAGGTCAAGCAGCGACACCGAGCACAAGGAGGAGAAGTCTGGCCTGGCCAGTGAAAGCAATGACAGGTAAAACTTGGAGAGCCCAGTGACTACACAAATAATGGGAGATTTCTCTTCTTTATTCCTTTGGTTAAGGATGTTTGCAGTTCTTTAAGATGCCCAGGCTGTTGTGCACTTGCTAGCCCAGCGCATCTCGGCGCTGCAGACTGTGTCAGGAGTTTTGCTGGGTTCAGGGCCAATTCATCCACATGTAATGCTTCTGACACAGGGTAACTGTTGGTGATGGACCAGATGTGGAACCAAAGAATACAGAGCGGATTTGAAAACTCTTCAGTCCACCTGGTTATTAACCCAGGGGTTTCTTCCCAGGGTATTTTGAAGATATTTTCCTCTGCCTCCTCACCCCAGCCAGAGCTTCCAGAGGAACAAGTGTTCCTGTTTGCTCTATTAGCAGAGATATTAAGTAGACCAGATCCTGGAGCATGGGTGCACAGCCCAGGATATTGGTGAGGATTGGCTTTTAAGAAGATTTGCATTGTATGCAGCATGAGAAGGAACAGGAGATGGTTGTGTGCCAGTTGTGAGTGTTTGAAGAACTGATGGATTCTAACAGGCAGGTTTGTTCTGTCTTTACAGCAGCAGCATCCAGGAAGCGAGGAGTCCCAGGGTGGACTTGCAAACCCACTCAGATGTTCCATTTCAGATGTTGGATGGGAACAGTGGCCCGAGCTCTGAGAATATCAGCTATAACCCTTGGAGCCTGCGCTGCCACAGGCAGCAGCTGAGCCGCATGCGGTTGGAATCCAAGGACCGGCATACGTACAGTATCCTTTGGGGAGCACGGCTGGGTGTGTCAGGCTGCTGCTGCCCTGCCTTTACCTGGTGCCTGAGGCAGCCAGGCCTGCATTTCCCTTGGCATTTCCGTCCTCAGCCACAGTACAGTTACATGTTCCTTTTTGCTGTTCCTTCCTGCTTCCCATACTGTGACACTAATGAATTGTAGAATGGTTTGGATTGGTAGGGGCTCTAAAGATTTCATTCCACCTCCAGGCAGTCTAACTGACTTCTCCATATGGTTGAAGATGGGTTTGTTTTCTGTGCCTTCACAAATGACTTCTCCTGCTTTTGCTGAACTTGCTGGCTTCTGAGGTTATTTTGTTTCACCTGGATTCTGTTTTCCTCATATAGAAACAAACTTACTTTTAATAGCTGTATTCTTCATCATTTTAACTGCGTGGGCTTCCATCTCCAATTCTCAAGTGTGTGCTTGGAGATTCCAGCTTTTGTTTTTGAATAGCTTGCATCACTTGCAGAGAAGTCATTCTCTTTGGCTGCCCTCTCCTTTTTAAGCACACATTTTTATGAAGTTCCTGTTTCTAAACCAAAGTTTCTCTCTTGCACGTTAAATCTAGCTGTGCTCTGGCTGCCATTTCAGGGTTTACATGTTGAGCTATGCCCTGTGGGACTCCTTAGGGCAAACTTCTGGGGTGTTTTTTCTCCCCCTTTTGGAACAAGTTTATTGTACAGAGTGCCTGGGGTGTGTTCTCAGAGCTATGCCCCAGTGCAGGGGGTTGCCCATTGTGTGCTGGTGACAGAGAGCTCCTGTTACTGCTCTGTTTCCTGGCTTTGTCACCTCCCCAGTTTCCCCCTGTGTGTTGGGCAGTGCTGCTGTTCTGGACGGGCCAATGCTGCCATTACTTAACCCTTGAGTTTTCAGTCCGTGGGCTTTGTATTGTTTATCCATATGGTCAGATGGCTAATTTGATTAGAATTTAATTTCGCTCTTAATGGATCAGCAATTCCTACTGGCATACTGTGTCCTTCCTGCCATCAGTGTTTCCTTTTTCAGTTTCCCCTCTGAATTTCCAGTACAACTGCATGTGACCTTCCTGCTGGTGGCTGTTCCACTTTCTAGGCTGTTTAACTTCTACCAGCTGTCAAAGTCTGGATCCACCGTTTGGGTTTTGTTCTTTTCTTCAACTTACCAAGCCATTTGTCTTGTCTGTTCTTTGGTTCCTACTTGTTTGTTGCCCAGCCCTATCTCCTGCTGGCCCAAGTCCCTGTCTGTGGTGGCCCTGGGGTGTCTGTGGTGGGTGAGCTCTCCTTGACACATATCCCAGAGTTCCTGTTGCTGGAGAATGTGGTGTATCACTTCAAGCTTCCCTGCGTGCTTGATCTGAAGATGGGGACCAGACAGCACGGGGATGATGCCTCTGAGGAGAAGGCTGCTCGGCAGATGAGGAAGTGTGAACAGAGCACTTCAGCCACCTTGGGTGTCCGTGTGTGTGGGATGCAGGTAGGGATCCCCCAGGCTGCACATGCTACACCTTCCTTTTCACAGCTCCATTAAGCCTCTCAGTTAGTGTTTCCTGCTGAGCATTGAATTTGAACCTCCCACTGCAGGTAGGTACACCAGCATTCATGCTATTTTTGTCTTCATTTCTAGGCCTGAAACAAAGGAACCTGCTTCTCCTGAGATAGCCTGCTTTGTCCAGAGCTTTTTTGTTCACAGACAGTTAGGGGATTTTCTAATAAAATTATTTTTGTGGCTTAGTGTTCAGCCAGAATCACAGTGCCTGGGGATGGAGGTGTCTGACATTTCATTCTATACTGCACTGATTGTTAAAAAGTTGCTCTGTTGTGTCTGGGTCCTGCACAAGGGTTTGCTGCTGTGCAGTAATTGCTCCTTTTCCCATCTGCTGAAGAAACCAGATCTTGTAACCCAGATCTCTGCCCACAGATGCTGAAGCAATGAGGGTTGCCTTGTTAATCACTTGCCACGTAATGGCAATAGGTGTTTGCAGCTCCTGCTGCCAGAGGATTGTCTGAGTTGCTCTAAGACTTGGCTTTTTAACTCTTGGAGTTGATTGTGTGATGCCTTTTGGGGCACTGGGACTGGTGAGCCCCTTTTGGGTGTGCTGGAAGAGGCCTAGTGCTCAGGCATGCTGAGTATGCCCCTGGGATGCACGCGTGAGCTCCTTTGGGATTCAGGGAACAGGCAGAGCTGTGTCCCGCTCCCACTCCATCATAATGGGGATAGGATGAGTTCCCCCTGCCCTGTCAGTGCAGGACAGCTCAGAGCTCTCTGCATGGCCTTAGCCTGTTGCTCCCACTTCATGTGCATTTCCTTTGGTGTTCCAGGTCTATCAGCTAGACACAGGGCATTACTTGTGCAGGAATAAATACTACGGGCGTGGCCTTTCCATCGAAGGCTTCCGAAGTGCCCTCTACCAGTATCTCCACAACGGCATCGAGCTGCGCAGGGACCTCTTTGAGCCTATCCTGGCCAAGCTGCGCAGCCTCAAGGCGGTTTTGGAGAGACAGGCCTCCTACCGCTTCTACTCCAGCTCCCTCCTCATCATCTACGACGGGCAGGACAGCCGGAAAGGGACGTCTGTGGAGCAGCAGGCGGACGGCTCCGTCCCGGAGAGCCTCCAGGAAGGCGCCAGCTCCGAGCCCGGTCCCTCGGCCCTGCCCAAGGTGGACGTGCGCATGATTGACTTTGCACACAGCACCTTCAAAGGCTTCCGCGACGACCCCACTGTGCACGACGGGCCCGACATGGGCTACATGTTCGGGCTGGAAAACCTCATCAACATCTTGGAACGGTTGCGTGAGGAAAACTAGTAGCCCTGGGCTGTGGCCTCTTGTTCTTGTGCTGGTGGCAGGAGCAGACAAGACCACCCACTACCACAGGAAAAACACAGACAAATTTGGTATTAAACAACCGTATCACTCCATTTTTTTTTAAATGTACTTGGATAGAAGAGCTGAGGTGAGGCAGGATGGAAGAACTCCTTGTGCTGACCAGACGGTTCTGACCGCACTTGCTCTGCCTTCTGTAGGAGGCTCTGTAGATGCCTGCTGGGTGTCAGGTGTCCTGGTTCTTCGTTCATCCCATGTGTGTTCTGGAGGGAGGACCTGGACATAGGGAAGAGAAAGCAGGAGAGCCCAGGGCTCTTGACGAGGCTGGAGCTCTAATTTGAGGAGCCTCCTGTCTCAGGACCTTCCCCTTTGAATTTCTCCTGAGTTACTTGGGAAGGGTGCTCGCCTGACGGTGGGCAGCGTCTGTGGAGCCACTGGTGAGAAGTCAGGTGCCAGTCCCTGTGTTCGGTGTCACTGGCTCTGCCCTGGGTTTTGCCCATGGGGCTTTGCTTTTGATGCTGCCTTTTTCTGCTGTTTGGGCACTGTGAGTAGCTACTCCAAACACAGAAATGAAACGACCAAATGCAATCCTTGGCAGAGCTGTGGCCCAGAGGGAATGCCACGCGTGGAGCTGTGCTTGGGCCTGGGGTCTCCTTGCTCCCTGATGGCATGGCGTGGTCAGGCACAGGGCTGTGCAGGAGTGACTCTGCCCTGGACCACTGACTTGCAAGCACTCAGCTCGTGGGCTAGCAATATTATCTGTAGCAGTTAACATGACCCCAGCTGTGCAGCGGGGCATTTCGGACCATTTCAACCCTTCCCTTCCTGTAAAGTACAGAGTATGTCCCTCTAGCACAAAGCTGCCCTCTTCCCCCGGGGACCCTCTGCCCCCAGGCCCTGCTCTTCCAACAGGTCTGGGGGTGGTGGAAGGGGAGGCTGAGGCTTAGGGCTGATCCCCATCTCCTCCCTGAGGGTCTCCAGGGGCCAGGTGAGGGGTGACCTAGCTGAGCAGTGAGTGCCACTGTCTTGACTGTTCAGTACCACTGCCTGACTGTTCAGATTTGCTTCGCAGATTTAGCATCTCCCAAAATAAATGTCCCCCAGCCTCCTTTGATGAGGAATTGATGTTTGATACTGTGGCCTAGTGGTACTGGACCAAGCCCTGCTCCACCTGAGCTCCTGGTTCTGTGCTTGGGCCTTGGTTGCTCCCTTCTGCTCTCACTGACTGGTTCCATGGCATTTCCATTGCCCTGTGGACCCACAAGGCCAGGGTTGGGGTTTTTTTTTAATTACTTCAGGTAAACTTGTTTGGGGAATACTCGCATGTCGCATGTGTGCCGACTCCATGTGCACAGAGGCTGCTCGGAAAGCCACAGCAGGCACAGGTCTGTGGCACTGGTGTGGAAGGGGACAGGAGAGCTGCCCACTTTCTCTGCCTGTCTCCCAGCTCCTCAAAGCCTGCCCAAGCCACTGCTCCCCTCCCACCCTCTGGACAAGGACTGCTATCCATTGCACGCTGCCCTGCACTGGGTTACTTCATTGCTCCTGCGGGTCCCTACCTTGCCAGGACTCGCAGGATTTTCAGGGAGCAAGTTTGCAGGAGGCAGCGAGGCTGTGTAAGTGCTGGGGTGTAGGTACCCACAACAGCCGTATTATTCCCATGCCCAGCGTGGCCCATCGCCGCCCACCTGTGCATGTCCTTTCCCCGCTCTCATTCCTCCCCTTTTCCGTCTCACTGGGCCGTGACGGGCGGCGACGCTGCGGGCGCTCAGTGGGAGCCGCCTCCCCCCTTCGGACCACCGCGGTGGGACTCCACAGCTTGTACATAGCCTTGGCCCCGTTTGTTTTTACATGAATAACCACCCTGTTTGTGCTTCACAGAGAACCAAAAACCATTAAAGGATCTGTTTTTGTCTGCGGCGTGCCGTGCCTGCCTCTCCCGCCGTCTGAGCCTTGCGGACGGCCTTGGGGGGTTCTCTTCTTATCGCGGTCGCTGCTGCGTTCCGCGGTAGCCCCGGCCCTGGGCAGGGTGCGGTGGCTGCAGCAACGACCTGGCCCTACGGCGGTGGAAGCCGGGCGGGCCTTAGGGCCCGGTTGGGCGGGGGAGTGTGCGGGGCGGGCGATAGGACCCGGCTGGAGGCAGGGCCCGGGCGGGCAAGGCGGTGTTACAGGGGCGGGCGGCAGGGCCCCGGCTGGAGGCAGGGCCCCGGCTGGAGGCAGGGCCCCGGCTGGAGGCAGGGCCCCGGCTGGAGGCAGGGCCCCGGCTGGAGGCAGGGCCCCGGCTGGAGGCAGGGCCCCGGCTGGAGGCAGGGCCCCGGCTGGAGGCAGGGCCCCGGCTGGAGGCAGGGCCCCGGCTGGAGGCAGGGCCCCGGCTGGAGGCAGGGCCCCGGCTGGAGGCAGGGCCCCGGCTGGAGGCAGGGCCCCGGCTGGAGGCAGGGCCCCGGCTGGAGGCAGGGCCCCGGCTGGAGGCAGGGCCCCGGCTGGAGGCAGGGCCCCGGCTGGAGGCAGGGCCCCGGCTGGAGGCAGGGCCCCGGCTGGAGGCAGGGCCCCGGCTGGAGGCAGGGCCCCGGCTGGAGGCAGGGCCCCGGCTGGAGGCAGGGCCCCGGCTGGAGGCAGGGCCCCGGCTGGAGGCAGGGCCCCGGCTGGAGGCAGGGCCCCGGCTGGAGGCAGGGCCCCGGCTGGAGGCAGGGCCCCGGCTGGAGGCAGGGCCCCGGCTGGAGGCAGGGCCCCGGCTGGAGGCAGGGCCCCGGCTGGAGGCAGGGCCCCGNCGCTCCCGCAGGCGGGGGTCAGCCATGTGGTGCTGGCGGTGAGCTACATGTCGGACACGCTGGAGGCCGCCATGCGGGAGCAGGAACAGCGGGTAAGGGCCCTTCCGCCTTCCCCCGCCTCCCTCCGTAACCCGGCCTGTCCCGCCGCTCACTCTGTGCCCGCAGCTCGGCATCCGCATCTCCATGTCCCACGAGAAGGAGCCGCTGGGCACAGGTAGGATTCGGGCAGGGGCTTGGGGCTGGAGGGCGGGCAAAGGCGGGACGGAGGAAGTCCAGGGACAGCAGGGTGGGTGCTGGGGGATGACACTGGGATGGATACGGCACGTGGAACGCCGTGGGCATTAGGGTGGGTATAGATGTGTAGGGCTGGGGGACACCGGGAGTGGGACACCATGGGCAGCAGCATGGCTGTGGATGGGTAGGGCCGGGAGGAGCGGGGGAATGGGCGGGGATATGCTAGGATGGACATGGGCAGGACCAGGGTCAGCGGGCCTGGTGAGGGTCCAGAGGGACTGGGGACTTGGGCAGAGGTGGGGCCAGCAGGGCGCTGGGCTCACCACGTCCCCGTGGCGTCACTCACGGCCGCGCAGCGGGGCCGCTGGCGCTGGCGCGGGACCTGCTGGCCGAGGACGGGGAGCCCTTCTTTGTCCTCAACAGCGACGTGATCTGCGAGTTCCCCTTCGCGGCGCTGGCCCGTTTCCACCGGCAGCACGGCGGCGAGGGCTCGCTGGTGGTGACCCGCGTGGAGGAGCCGGCCAAGTACGGCGTGGTGGTGTGTGAGGCTGACACCGGCCGCATCTGCCGCTTCGTGGAGAAACCGCGAGTCTTCGTGTCCAACAAGATCAACGCTGGCCTCTACATATTTAACCCTGGCATCTTGCAACGCATCCAGGTACAAGCTGGGGTGCCAGGCTGGGCCAGGTTGAGGGGCTGTGCCCTGTGCTCAGCCCTGTGCCCCGTCCTCGCAGCTGCGCCCCACCTCCATTGAGAAGGAAATCTTCCCAGCCATGGCACAGGATGGGCAGCTCTACGCCATGGAGCTACAGGGTAAGGACCTGTGCACAGTGCAGGCAGCATAGGGGGTCTTGCCTGCACTGCCACCCTCACGCTGGGAGCTGTCACCATGGCTCTGTCCCCACAGGCTTCTGGATGGACATTGGGCAGCCAAAGGACTTCCTTACGGGCATGTGCATGTACCTGCAGGCGCTGCGGGCTCAGCACCCCGAGAAGCTGCACTCGGGGCCCGGTGTCGTAGGGAATGTGCTGGTGGTAAGTGCCAGCCCCCAGCACACCAGCCCTGGGCACGTCGTGAGCGCTCTGCATTGTCCCACTGCTGTCCTCGCTGCCATCCTCAAGCTGTGCCCTCCTCTTCCTTGGCTGGCCAAGTGGCATGGGCTATGCCAAGAGCTGTCTGCCCTCCCAAACCTGGCATGGGCCCTCTTCCTTCCAGGACCCCAGTGCCAAGATTGGGGCAAACTGTGTCATCGGCCCCAACGTGACGATCGGGGCGGGCGTGGTGGTGGAGGACGGGGTGCGCATCAAGCGCTGCACTGTGCTGGAAGGGGCCCGCATCCGCTCCCATTCCTGGCTGGAGTCCTGCATCGTGGGCTGGAGCTGCTCCGTGGGGCAGTGGGTGAGGACACGGGTGCCTCTGCAGGGGATTGGGAATCAGCTGTTGCCCTCCCACCTCCTCAGGCTGCAGCTGCAGGGACGTGGTCCCCGCAGGCAGGAGCAGGAGCCTGGCACTGGGCCCTGAACCCAGGGATGTGACAGAGCCTCTCTGGGGCAGGTGCGCATGGAGAACGTGACTGTGCTGGGCGAGGATGTCATCGTCAACGACGAGCTCTACCTCAACGGGGCCAATGTGCTGCCACACAAATCCATCGCAGAGTCTGTGCCAGAGCCACGCATCATCATGTAGCAGCCCCCAGCAGGCCCTGTGCTCCCAGCTCTCCTTGGATTAAATATTTATATTTCCATTTACTGTTAAGCATCACCTGAGTGTGGCCCCAACACCGTGGGGCTTCCCCTTCCCATCTTTTAGGGCACCACATAAGGAAGAATAATTTAATGCTGCTTTTTGTGAAGTCAGCCCCCAGCCAGGGGCAAGTTAACAGCCTGAACACCCAGCTCAGCCCCCCGCCCTGGCCCTGGGGCTGCCGTGTTCCCAGCGCTGCTGCAGAGCCGAGGCCTTGGGCTCCCCTCCCTGAGAACGGCCCAGAGGGCAGAGAGGCTGCTGGGCACCAGCCCCTCCCACCCTGCAGCCCTCCCACCCCACGCTGCTGCTCCATGCTGGGTCCTGACCCTCTGGGTGAGGGTCCCACAGCCCTGAGCAGGGCAAGCGTTTGGGGAGAAGCCAGTGTGAGGCAGGGGGGCTGTCCCACTCAGCTGGGGGAGCCCATGGTGTGGGGCTGGGCCCTATGAGCTGGCTGGCTTCGTGAAGTCGTCCACCCCTGTGATGGTGGCCTTACAGAAGAAGCAGTCCTTGTTGTTCATCAGGTGCTGGTTGATGCAGGCTCTGGGACAGAGGAGGAAAGAGCATCAGCCCCCACCCACATAGCACAGGGCAGGGCCAGGGGCTGGCAGTCATCCTGGTGGAGGTCAGACATGGGAGCTACTCACTTGCATGACTTGTGGGAGCAGGGCCTGAAGATGGCTGAGATGGGGTGTGCGTAGCAGATGGGGCACAGGTCTTCCTCACTGGTGGGCTGTGGGGGTCACCAGGCAGTTAGCAGTGGCATCCAAAGTCCCTGTGAAGGACTTGGGACAGGGCCAGGGCAGGGGGAGAACTCACCAGTGTGGTAGCAGCTGCCTGCTTGGACTCCTCACTCAGATGGTTCAGCATCTTTTCCACCTTTGCCAGCTCCTCAGTACTGATGTAGTCTGTGTCTGGGGGGGGAAAACTGGGCATGTATGGGGTGGATGGGACCCTCAGTCTGTCCTGAGACTGCTGAGTGATGCACAGGGGCTACAGCTAACCTTGGGGACCAGCCAGGACAGGGAGCACTGGGCACAACTACTGGTGGGCACTGGATACATCCCCATCCAAAGTGCTACTGCTGGGGTGGTGGAGGAGAGCACAGACACCTGTCCCCAGAACTGAAAGGGCTGGGATGTTGCAGGGGACACCAGCAGCCCCATTCCTCCCGCCCCAGCGGTGTGGGTGGTGAGCCCAGCTCCCGGAGCAGTGCCAACACTTACAGGTGTGCAGGGAGAAGTGGCGCTTGTCCGTGGCCGGCGCGGCCGCTGCCAGGGCCGAGGGCTCGGCGTGGCCCAGCAGGTACTGGATGGAGCGCAGCTGGAAGCAGGGATCTGCCAGCAGCACCGCGGTCGCGCGCTCCGTCCTGCGAGGGACACAGACCTCAGACAACCCACCCTGTGCTCCCACACCAGCATCCCCAGCCAGTGTCCCCCCAGTCCAGGGGAATGTGCTCAAATGCAGCCAAAGAGCAGCAGCCATCCTCCTCCTCCTCCTCCTCTGCCACCCCGACTCAGCTCAGAGGCTCCGGGGATCGATGCGGTGCTTCAGCACTTGCTGAGGCTGCAGCCCTCGGGCCAGTCCCTGAGCCTGGGTTGCTGCAGGGCAGCTGGAACATCCAGCACTGCCCGTGGTCACAGCACCTCAGGGGAGATACTCTGCAGAGCCTCAAGCCAAGGGCTGCGGCCCTTCTGCACCAACAGGACAGCTCAGGGTGTGCTTAGGGCAAGTGGGTACCCTCAAAAGGCAGGAGGGAGAAGTCATGGCCCCTCCTGGCTTCAGTGAGCACAGCCAGGACAGATGAAGGTCGCCTTAATGAGTGTCTCCCTCGGGCACCAGTGCCATGGCCTGGTAACAGCCCCCGGCAAGGAGCAGAGCTGGCTCCATGGCTGGCCCAGGGGCAAGCAGAGCCGCCCCAGCGGCAGGAGGGGCAAGGAAGCAGCCAGTCAGCACAGGCTGAACCGGCACGCAGGGGGTTAACAGCCCCTTGACTCGCAGCAGCCGCAGCCGCCAAATTAGCTTTTTGCTGCCCTAATGGAAACCAATTCCCCAGCTCTCCTCTTCCCACTAAACTGCCTGAGCTCTGGATAATGACATTCCTGCGTGTCCTTCACCCTATGGCCATTCCTTCCCCACCAGCAGCCCGCGGCACCCCCTCAGCTGTGGGGACCCCACCGGGCTCAGCCCCCTTGCTCACCCCAGGGCCCGGGGTGCTGGGGGGACCCCAGCTCGTGGGATGCTGAGGGTTAGGGCGGCAGAGAGCACCGCAGCTGGGAGAGAAGCAGCACCGGGGGTGACCGCCATCCCCACTCTGAGCCTGGGTGCAGGATGTGACACGAGGGGCTCCCAGAGGTGACGGGTTTATTCCAGCACTCTGCCAGAGGCTGGGCAGTGGCGGAGCAGCCGCTTTAGGGATTACAGCCGCTCGTGGCTCTCCGGTGCCTGCATACCGGTACGGCCGAAGTGGTCCTCAGCTCCCCTGGGACAAGTGCTGTGCATTGCTCTGCCCGCTCGCAGGGAGTGCCACGGCCGGGGACAGGGACAGAGACCGAGCCAGGGCCACCGCCGCGGCCACCACTCCCCGCGCCGGGGCCAATGGAATCCCGCCCGGCCCCCTCGCTGCGCACCGCCCGCGCGTAAATAGGGGCAGGAGCGGGACCGCGCTCCCGGAGCGCGCCCGGCTCCCGGAGATGCTGCCCGGGAGCCACCGGACAAGGCTCCCCGGAGCTCGCAGCGTCTGGATGTGCCCCGGCGGCGCTGAGCCCTGAGAAACTTCGCGCTCCAAGGATGAGCAGCTCCAGGAGGCAGCGAGACGCCCGCCCAGCCCGACACACAGCCCCGGAGCGCCCGAGCGCCTCAGCCCCCTGATGCTGATCGCCGGCGCCCATCCGACCCCTGGCAACCCCCGGCCGGCCGGAGCACAGGTACGAGGCAGCCTCGGGTGAGCTGCGGCAGAGCCGGGCAGGGTGATGCCGCCCTTTAGGTCTTTTCAAGCCCCACGGCTGGAATCGGGATCCTCTTTCGCGGGGTGCAAAAGGGCGGCTGTGGATGCTTGGAAGAGCCCAGCCAGCACCGGGGGAGAGACAAGAGACGGCGGCAGATTTTTTCTCGCGTCTCATCGAGCCTGGCTGTGCCGCCGGGCTGTACAGAGGCTCCTGCCCGTCACAATGTCCTCGCCGGTGACCGCGGACCCGGTCTGGCCGCGGGTGGCCAAGCTGTTCCTGCTGCTGCTCCAGCTGTGCGCGCCCCGAGCCTCCCCGCAGCCCCACCGCTGCCCCGCCGCCTGCATCTGCACCTCCGACCTGCTGAGCTGCAGCCGGAAGATGCTGCAGTGGGTGCCCCAGGCACTGCCGCCCACCACCACCACGCTGGACCTCAGCCACAATGCCCTCACCCAGCTCCACGACCACTGGCTGGCTGCCCTCCCACACCTCGAGGCCCTTCACATCAGCCACAACCAGATTCGGGACCTTTCTCTGAGGGCCTTCCACAATGCCTCCTTCCTGCGGCACCTGGACATGTCCTCCAACCACCTGCACGCCGTGGAGAGGCACTACTTCGAGGCGCTGGTGAGCCTGGAGGAGCTGCTGCTCTACAACAACCGCATCACGCGGGTGGATGAAAACGCCTTTGCTAAGCTGAGTGATCTGCGGAAAGTCTACCTGAGCTGGAACAACCTGACCACCTTCCCCTTCCATGCGGTGCAGGGACTGGGAACCTACAACCTCCGCACGCTGGACCTCTCCTCCAACAGCCTGAGCAGCATCCCCGTGGAGGTGCTGGCAGCTCTGCCCGAAAACATCGGCAATGGCCTGTACCTGCACAACAACCCCATCAGGTGCAGCTGCCCACTCTACCTGATGCTTCAGCGCTGGAATCAGCGAGGTTTCAGCTCCGTGAAAGATTTCTCTGAGGAACACACCTGCAAGGTGTCTGACAACGTGCCCCGGTCCCTGATCAAGTTCCTCAAACACAGCCACATGTTTGAGAACTGCTCGGCGAGCGCCGCAGACGCGCACCTCTCGCACTTGGAGGTGATGGTGGGCCAGCCCATCCTGCTCACCTGTAACACCAGTAACACCAGCCTGCCGCAGGCAGCCACCAGCTACATGTGGATCACCCCTCACCATGAGCCCATCAAACACCCAGGGAACAGCAATCGCTCCCTGGAGCTGTACCAGAACGGCAGCCTGAGGATCGCCGTGGCCAAGCCCTGGCTCTCGGGGGTCTACGTTGGCTTGGCCATGAACAGCCCCTACAACTTCAGCAGGATGTGCGAGTTCAACGTGACCGTCCTCTACCCCAAGGCAGCTGCAGAGACCTTCAGCACTGGCCTCACAACCCTGCTGGGCTGCATTGTGAGCCTGGTGCTGGTGATCATCTACCTGTACCTCACGCCGTGCCGCTGCCTGGGCTGCTGCAGGAAGCCGGCCCCGCTCAGCCCCCCACAGGAGTGCAGCGCCCAGTCCTCCATCCTCAGCACCACTCCCCCTGCCACCGACGGGCCAAACCGCAAGGCCAGCGCCAACAAACACGTTGTCTTCCTCGAGCCCATCAGGGAGACACAGAATGGCAAGATCCGCCTGGCCCTCGGCGAGGACTTCCCCGACCCCAAGCACCCCAAGGTCCTGCAGCTCAAGTCAGACTCAGAGTCCATCAGTTCTGTCTTTTCGGATACCCCCATTGTATCTTAGTGGGACAGAGCTGGGAGCAGAGCCGAGGCCTCCTGAGAGCTGGTCTCCTCCATCCCGAGTTCCTGGCTTGACACAACCCATGGGAGTTATTGACATCACCCACAACCGCTTCAGCCATGGGCTCCCTGGTGAGCTTTGGGCCACAGGCACACTGGTGCCCAGCAAGAGCGCCTTGCATAATCCACTGGCAATGGCCTTGTTAGCACAAGGATAACGCCGATGAACCCAGCATGCTGGAAAAACACCCCTTCATTTGGGCACCCACCCTCTCTGATGTGACACCAGGCCTGGGGGTCTGCCATGTCACCAGGCATGAAATGCCCAACCTGACACCACTGCCACAGACCCCCCAGGCCAAGGGATAGCTGTGACAAGTGGGACGCTGTCCTGGCTTGTGCCAGGGTCCTCAGGAATGGCAATTACCACCATCAGCATGTCCCGGCTGGGAGCAGGGGACCGTGACCCCATCACAAACAGGGGGTGCACACTGCACCCCAAACGCGGCCACGCAGGAGGGATGGAGCTCAGCGCCTGACCAGCCATGCAGCCAAGCAAACCTCACAAGCTTTTGCCTCCCGAGAAGCTGTAAATCGCCAAGGCAGGATGAGGCGCCGAGACACAGCGCCCCAGCCCGCACTGCTCAGAGCTCCCTGTGCCACCAAGGACACTGAGGTCTCCGATGCACCACGCGCTCCTCCGCTGCTTCTCCTTGAGGCGGACACGCGCTGCTCAAGCTCAGCTATTTAGGCAGTAACCTAATCAGCCTATCGATAAATGTGAGTAATCCTCCCCTCTCCTGGGTTGTAATTCTCTAGTTCCATTGGAATAAAAATGCCTATTTTTTTAAGCTCACGCTGGGCTGAGTGTCTCCTTGCCCTTGCAGCAGTGTGCAGCTCACGGGCACAGCAGTGGGAGGCTGAGGTCTGGGGGAGCCCCAAATTCCTGCAGGCCCAGCAGACGGAGCCAGGCAATCTGCATGGGACTGGCAGCCTCTGTTCCCATCAAATGGCCTTCAGGTGGCCTCGGCAAGGGAGTTAAATGTGCTGGTGGCCTGGTGCTGGTGAGAGAGAAGCGTCCAGTGGTTTGTCCTTGGGAGGGCAGATCCCCAGAATGATGCCTGGGAGCTGGGGAAGGAGCAGCACTGACTGACACGAGGGCACATCCAGACCCCAAAAGGAACAAACAAGCAGGGTTTAGATGCAGAGGAAAGGCACCACTAGGGATGGGACTGGCACTGCCTTTGGCTTAGTCCTGGTGCTCCCTGCAGATGGAGCCCCCCACTCGTTTCACCTGCGCTGCCTTCCCTGGCCCCCACCCTTGCTTATTCCTGAAACAGGGAGTGGTTCTGCCTCCCCAAAATACCTGTCTGATCCCATAGAAGGATAAGGGTATCCTACCCATCTGCCAGTCACCAGTATCCCATCCATAGCTGGAGCAGGAGCATGTGGCCATCGCATGCAGCACAGGGGAGGCTGGGGCTATGGGCTGTGGGCAGGAGCACAGCTCAGACCCCATGGGGACCAGGACCCTTCAGGGACCTGCAGCTGCCTCCCATGGCTGAGCACTCTCATCCCGAGAGCTGCTGGCAGCCCTGTGACTGGCAGGAGGGGAAGAACCCTGTGGCATCGGGGCCACACTAGCACACATCCTTCCAACATCTCCGGTCAGGAAACAAGCAGCTTTTTTCCCAGCAACAACTCAACTTTGTGCCCAAATAAATTGTCAATACCGTTCCCCCGATCCAAGGAGGGGTGAGCGTTTGGGGAGCAGCTCTCCTGAGACAGCCTGGCCTCCCAGCGCCGCTCCTGGGTGACCTTGCGCAGCTCTGTGCGATCCGTGCCCCGCGGCTGGCGGAGGTGACGGATGCACAGTGACAGCCCCCGCTGGCCCGTGCCCTCGCTGCCCCACAGCCGCCACCGCTGGCCCTGTCACCTCGCGTTAGCGCAGCCTCCTGCCGGGCCCAGGGCGCCCAACGGCCACACCGGGGGCTGCAGGGGTGACAGGGGCATCGTGTCCGACACACAGGGGAGTGCCACCTTGAGGGTGGAGCTGAGGCGCTGCCATCAGCCCTGGCTTTGCACCCAGGCAGGGATCCCATGGGAAGGAAGGTTTGAATTTGACCTGGGAAAGAGAAGAGACCCAGCTGATTGCATTCAGGTCCAAACCAGACAAGGGAGGGCACTGACCTGAGTGTGGCCTGCACCTGCCGAGACAGTGCCAAGCCCGTGCCAGAGCATGTGCCATATCTAAGCACATCTTCCTCCAGAAGGAAAAGTGAAATGCTGCTCTGGGCCCCAGCACCCGCAGTGAGTGTTACCCACCCATTATCACCATCCTTATCTGTCTCCCCTTGTCTTCCCTTCCCTGCTGCCAACACCAGCTTCCCAGGCACTAATGTTCCTGCAAACCTGCATCCTCAGCTGAGGATAATGCCTGAAGCTTGGGGAAAGCTCAGGGAGCATAAGAAAAGCTCCCAGGGGCCTTTCCAGGGACACACCAGCCTGAAAAAGCCCATGAGAGTTCTTCTAGGCTGGCTGCAATTCTCCTATCCCTGCAGCAAAGCTGAAGCTTGGTTTCCAGGGACTTGCTCTGAGATTTGTATCTGTGCTGCCCTCAAGGGATCCCTCTGGCTTTACCCAGGAAAGTCCTGCTGCTGCTTTTCACACATTCCTGATGCTCAGAAGAGATCCCACAGCACACTGCTGATCCGATGAGCACTGGGAGGCAGTTTGAACTGTCAAAGCAGTTCATTAAGCAGCCTGAGAGGCAGAACATCTCAGCAAGGAAAAACAGCCAGGAGCAAAACCTCTCTGACAGGCAGGAGCTGGGAAACCTAATGCATGTTCCCCAAGGAATACACTGTCCTCTCCTGGCAGCCATCTCCACCATTACACCCCTGGGTCCCTGCCAAACCTCTCTCCTGCTCCTTGACTCTGCAGGGCAAAGTAATGGGTCAGCACAAAGCTCACTGGCACACAGGGACCTGTGCCAGCACGTGTGGATAAGGACTAGCACTGGGACAAGGACAAGGACTAGCTTTGGGGACCAGTGTCCAACACTGACTCCTGTCACACCCCAGCCAAGACAACAGGGGTGCACTGCATGCCAGTCCCATCCTGTCCTCCTGTCACCAAGGAGGGACATGGCAGGGCCTAGATCCTTTCCTTATGATGCTCACAGTTTTCCAGAGAGCTCAAATCAGCAAAGCCTAGTGCTGGCCAGCACAAGGCCTGCTCCTGCCTCCCCGCATGTGCCTGACAGCCCCACGGAGTTGGGAGAGCCCAGCCCTGGCAGTCCCATCACTCAGGATGCAGCACTTGGAGATGGCAGCTCGTAAAAACACTGACCACACTCCTTTTTTAACCATGAAACCTAGGCCAGAGATAATAATTCTTCTGTGCTCTGGCTCACACTCAGCCCAATGTTATATGCTGCAAAACTGCAGTACCACCCATTTTCTGTTTTCAGAGCAAGGTACCAAGGACTCCTTTAGACTGTGTGGTCCACGAAATGTGTGCTCCTGCCCTTCCTTCCAGCACAGCTTGCTCACCAACACTGAGGGAGCATTAGTATTTAAGGGATCAGTAGTTACAAAGTCTTATGGGAACTATGCAGAAAACTGCCACGTCCATGGGACCAGCCAAGCCCCCAGGGACTTCATTCCTTCAGGGTGTGTACTTGAGCACACAGGTGGGTGGCCAGGCTGTTTAGGAATCTGCAGACTGTGATCTTCTGATCTTTCCAGTGGAGGTGATCCCAAAACCATTTAGCAACTGAGCAGTCTTCTTAGCCTTCCTCTCCCACCCAGTCTTGTGCCTCCTCACCTTTCTGCTCGCCAGCATGTCGCTTCTCCCCCAGGAAAACCCTTTGTCTCCTCCCAGCCCATCTCTCTGCACCCATCTGTAGTTTGCAAAGGAGAGGAGTGTGGAGATCCAGACAGAAATATTCCAACATCACACCAACCCAGTGCTGCTTCTGGCAGGTCCCACTGGCTCCTGCTCAGCATCCCACTGGCTCAGCATGGTTGTTTCTGGTTCAGGATCCCTGTCCTGTGCTCTGATGGCCGGTGCCACCATGTTCCCAGTGAGAACAGTGCTTTTCCTTCTGTCTTCTTTATCCTGCATGCAGAAGCCCCTGGGAGGTGCACCTTGAAGGCTCTAGAGGACTTGTCCTGTACAGACTGGTTTGTTGGCTCCTTGCATGTCTCCCAACCCTCTCCTCACCCTGACAGCATCACCTCCCTGCCTTTGAGGGGATGGAGGGAGGATGGGGGAAGCCTGGAGTAAAGCAGCAGCCCTGCCCTGACACAACACAGCTCAGCTCCACTCTGGGATGGTCACTCACTTCCCACAAAGCCAGTCCAAATTCCAGCATGCCCTCACACACAGGGGACCACAGCCTCACCTCTGGGCCTCACCCCTTCCCCTGCCACTCGCTCTCGCCAGGATCCTGACACCAGCTCTGGCCAACACTGCTCCATTAGCTCACTCTGAAAGAAGCTTAATAGAAAATCTGCTCAATTATTTAGCAAGCAGACAAACGGAGGGATGATACTGCCTGAAGACAGCCAGGGTCTGTGTGGATTCAGCCCAGCTCCTGGCTCAGCCTGGCAGATCCTGCCTTTCCTCCCCTCCCCGCTCAGTCATTAAAGCTGGCAGAGGGAGCAAAGGGACATCCCTGCCCTCAGCCCTGCCAGCCCCTGACACTCCCCAGTGCTGCCCAACAGCTCTCAGACCTGAGGGCTGGGAGGAGGCACTCACCATGAACAGCAGCAGCCCATCCTGCCTGACCCAGCAAGGAAATGCACCCCTGCTCTCCCAAAAGCACAGCCTGCTCCATCCAGAGACTACGGGGAATGATGGATCAACTGTCTCACCACAGCCTGGCCTGGGCAATGTTCCCTTTCCTTGTGCTTAATGGCTGTGTTTGATGCCAGGAGTCCACAGCAAGAGGACTCAATGCCTGGATGAGTGTCCTGTGCTGGGAAAGGAGCAGCTGAGGCATCTGATTGCAGCCTGATAACACAACTGTATGAGCTGGCAGGGCCTTGGCACTTACCTACTTACTTACTTCCCCACTGCAATGTTCTCATCCCATAAATGGGACTTCATTCCTTCACTACTAGGTGAGCCCATTCCCTATGTGCCAGATGTTTGCAGCAATTTCCAACCAAGTGCCTGGCACAGTGTCTGCTTGCTGGGTTAGCAGCAACCCAAAAAAACACAGCCAAGCCAAGGAAGTCTCCCAAGGTCCTGTCCCTGTTCTCACTCCCTGGGGCACAGCCTCCTCACAGGGAACCAGTCAGTGTCACCCTGTTCCTGGTAATTCCCATAGGGATGCTCCTACATGTAAATGTGGATTGGAAAATCTCTCTATTAATGACTTCTGTCAATCTGGGAGTTACCAAATGGGACCTAGAAGAGATTTCTACCAGCTTTCAGCATTGCCCAGGCAGAGTGCTTCTGGGAAAGGACAGAAGTCCATCCTATTACCCTGCTTGTTGCACTGAGAGAGAGAAGGGAAAAAGGAAAGCTGTCTACAGATGAGTTCACATAAATGGGTCTGCTCTGGAGAGCCTGGTTACATAAAGGACCCTTTAAATCACTGCAGCCATGGCAATTATCTCCCATGAGAGTGTAAAGACCTGAGGAAGTCTGGAATTCTCCTGTTCCATTCCTCTTACTCATGCACCTCGAGACAGATGCTCCCCATTGCAGTGCCCTGAGCCAGCCATCATTGACATGCACCATTTCCTAGGGTTTTGGGTGATTGTAACCCCAGCACCTCTCAGGTTTCAGCACCCTGTGGTGATGGTGCCTTGGACAGAGGATGAAACCAGGGCTGAGCCCTTGAGGAATACAAAGGCAGCAGAAAAGCCTCAGTTTGTTGTTTTTCTCCATCCCATCTCTGTTTGCCATTTCTCAGTGTGGTTGCTCAGAGCAGAACTGCTCTGTAAGTGGGGTGCAACACCCAGTCCTCAATTCAGAGTGCTGCCAGGAGCACTGGGGCTCAGTTCTCCCTTCCCCATGACACTGCCTTTGATCTCTGCCTGGTCTCTGCCATCCCCTCTGCCTGGGCAGCAGTAGAGGGTCTCCAAGCTGCCCGCCTCAGTTCTTTTGTCTTGATTGACCTCAGTGGCTCCCCTGCAACATTTGCTTGCCTTTTATAGATCACTGATGTAGCAAACCTCAGGTTTAGTGCTTGGCTTTGCAAAATCACATAGAAGAATTTTGCTTTATGGATATTTTCCCCTGGGCTTCCTCCTGTTTCACCTTCTGCTTCTCCCGCTCAGTTAGGTCCACCTTAAGGACACGATGCTTTTCAAGGATCACTCCACTATTTTGCATTTATTTCTCCTTTCCAGTGCTCAGGAAAGTGACTACAAAGCCCTTGAACATCAGAGACTTGCCAGTTCCCTCGAGCACACTGTCTCTAGTTTGTGATGGTGCAGCCCAAGGCATGAAGGATACTGTTGGCACACAGGGGACAGTGCCACTTGGTGATGACACTGGCTGCCTGGAATTCACAAGCCCAAGCACAACAGGCTTTTCAGGGAAAGGACAGAGTCTGGAAGCTTTCTGTCTCTTCAGGACTCCCTGCAGGCTAGGAAGGATGTTACTGATATCCCACAACCATCTTCCCAGCGCTCTTTGGAGTTTGATAAACTGAGTGACCTGACCTGGGAGAGATGATCAAGGGAGAGACAGGCAGGGAAGGACTTCTCATCCTGGCATGCAGGGAACTATTTTATCACCTCCCCTTTCCCTTCAGGAAGAAGTGCCTAGTTGTGGCATCAAATTCATGATGTTTGCCCTTTCCACAGAGCAAGGTTCTAGGGGCAAGCAAAATCCACCTCTGTTCACAGAAAGTGACCAGAAAGGTCACTGATCAATGACCTTGTGCCCAGGTTTTGGCACTGTCACACTTGGGGCTGTGAGACTGGTGCAGCAGCCACTGGAAGTAGGTTATAATTAGATATATCTGTGCACATCTTTGAGTCCTTGAGAGAAGAAGCTGAAAGACTGGCTGCAGGGCTGAGCTGCTCAGCCAGATGGGACTCTGCTCTCTGCAAAGCCAGACACTACTGTGCTCTCCAAACATGAAAACAAGCAGGATATACAGCACAGACAGAAGAGCCCCATCTACAGCAGCCTACAGCAGTGACCAGACAAGACACCTGCAAATGACACTGGGAGACAGCAAAGGCAGGGTTGCAGTGTCTGAATAAGCCCCTTTGCAGGACTCAGTGCAGACACAGACACTTAAATGATCAGGTGAGCTGTAGCTTTGTCCAGCCACAACACTCTCCTAGTGCTGCCTCCCTGAATAACTGGCTACCATAAAGTGCAGATTTGTTTCATCTTAAAATCAGCATCATCCAAGTGCCTGGAGAAGACTTGTCTCCTCACCTTTGTGGCACACATCTGGGTACACAGAGAGCTTTGCACACATTCTGATGTCTTCCTAAGAGGGGTCCAGGGTGAAGTAGCTTCAGTGGGCTAACTTTCAGCCATCACTGTGTGCTGCAGCACTTGCATGTGTCATGACACCAGCATAGCTCTATCACACCAGTAGCTGTCCTGTCACACAGTGCCAGACTCCATCCCAAGGAGGAAGGTGCAGATGTGCTGTGCTGTCAGTACAGCATCTCACAGCCACCTCTCACAAGGGTTTTCCATCACAGCCACCTCTCACAAGGGTTATCCACCACCACAGGAAGGGGCTTTGCATCCAGTAGTAGCACTGGGATGCAGCTACAGGGAATGTGGCTCTTTGGTTTCTGCCTGCTCCACACTCATCAGCTTCGCCTTGCTTTAGTCTCCACACCTCATGTTGCTCCTGCAACACCTCCCATGGCCCCACTGCAGCACCCAGAGCAGTGGCACACACAGAGACCTCATGCCCTGAAAGGCAAAAGCCACTCACCCCTGAACATCAGTGTCCACCAGCAGCCGGACCAGTATCCCTGTCACAGCCACAAGGATTGGGTAATGGTCCACGCTCTCCAGCCCTACAGATGCAAAAGAGAAAGGTAAGAGCTTCTGCCACCATGTGACAGGCAGAGCAGGGCAGGTCTGAGGTCTGATCCCATCCAGCTCTGCACTAACTTTCAGTACAAGCCATCCCTGCCCTCCCAGGGGCTCACTCCCAGAGTGTTTTCCACAGAGTGGACTCACCTGGCAGACGGAGGTTGACCACTCTGTCAAACAAGTTCCTTTCAGCTGTCACACGGTTCAGCACCTGGTTCAAGAGCTGTGTAGGGAAAAGCAAAGAGGGCTTCTGTTTTCTGGATGGGCCTTCCTGTTATCAGCAGTTGAAGAGCTTTGGGGCAGCATGTCCTTATAGGTTGGACTCAGAGCCTGAGAGCTGGTGGATGCACAGAGGGAGGCTCACAGCACACCTAGCTTGGTCCAGGGCAAGAGGCAGTCTGAGGTCAAGACACCTGAATGCCAGCACCTTCCACCTAAATCTGAATTCCCACCTGCAGAAGCCAAGCTATTTCTGCAGATAAAAGCTCCTGGCAAGCAGTAGCTACAGTCTCCAGGACAGGCAGAGCCTGTGAAGAGTGAGCTGGCAGCTGTGGGCAAAAGCAGTGTCAGCAGGGTGAAGCACAGTCTGGGTCCTGCCCTACCTGGAGCTGGCAGCAGGATGAACCTACCAGCTCTGAAGCATGGGGTGAATGCAGAAAGCAATCTGCAGAGATGGAATTAACTGTGATGACACTTCATTAGCCACCATTAGTTCTCACCCAAACCCCCAATGGGAGGAGTAGGAACTGCTCCAGGCTTGACACAACTGCTGCAAGCTGAGCACCCTCTCAAATGCAGCATCCTCCTCCTGCTGCACAACAGCAGAACACTGCACCCCTCTGTGGGCCTGGTCAGTGGTGGAGTAAAACTTCATAACAGCACCAGGCAGCAAGGAGGAAGCTGCAGCATCCCACTCTCTGCTGCACATTCCCCAGCTTGCCTAAGCCACCTGCTAAGGACCCCTCACTTTCCTCCTCACTCAGCTGAGCACTTCCCTCATGATTATGGCACCAGATCCGCTACCTCTTGCTTTGTTTCAACTGCTCAGAGCCCTGAGTATCAACCTTTGGGGTACTGCTAAGGCACATCCCACTGCTCTCTGCCAATCCAGCTTGTACAAGGGCAGTCTGCCCTCAAAGCTTTCCAGGATTGACCATGCTTTAGAAAAGAAACTAATTTACTGGAGCCTGAGGAGTGTTGTGAGCTGGAATGGGGCAGTCCCAGTCACTGTGGCAGGAAAGTGGAGACATTTGGTACCATATTCCAGGACTGAGGAATGAAGGACCAAGATGCCTGCCCAAACACTGGAGTGTGTGCTGTGAAATCAGCTACACTCTTCACAGCTCCTTACCCAGAAATACCACATCTTCTCTCCAGATTTCATGACACTGCTTATCACAGGAGAACTCAGCATTTACTGCCCCTCATAAGGAAGATTTAAGCTGCTGTTACCCTCCCTCCCAGTAGAGGCAGAAATCAGCTGTGATCAGAGCAGTTGCAAAGGAGGGGAGCAGATTTGTAGAGATTTTAGGGCGCACCACTTGTTGTGCAGCAGTTCTAAGTACTACAGCACTTGGAACAGGAGCTCCCAGTTCACCACACATCTGTAAAGAGGGCAGAGGGGTCCCCATGCCCCACCAGATTCTTCTTCACACAGGATGGTACCTGGGCAAGCCTCCGAAGCAGCAGCTCTGAGGATGGGCGATTCCAGTCGAGGAAGATCTCTGGTGCCAGTGTAACAGTCATTTCCAGCACCCTGAGCAGGCTCACAGACAGGTCAAAGCAGGTGGCACACACCTTCAGCTGGCGGCTGTCCACAAAGTTCCTTTCCAGGCGCTCTGCTGCCTGCTGGATCTGCCAAGCAATGGAGACAGCTTCAAAAGGAGCCCCTTCGCAAAAGGAGGGCTGTGACCCCCAGCCCAGTGAGTTGTGCTTTGAGTATTTCTATGTGCAGGATACAGCACCCATCGAGTGCTGCATCCCACAGCCCTGGTGCACACCCACCTCCTGAATCATGCCAATGAACTCGGAGAATGCCCAGTTCAGCTGGTTCAGGACACTGTTGAGGAAGCTGGGGGCCAGGCTGCGGTCGCTGCGGAGCAGGTCTGCCATGTGCCGCTGCAGCAAGGTGGAGGGACAGGGCTCTGAAACCAGACAGTGACAGCTTCAGTGGCCTGGTCCCAGGGCAGCCATGAGTGAGGGGCAAGGGCAGGCTGAGAGACCAGTCCTGGGTGTCCTGGGTTGATGATAAATTGATGCTAAAATCCCCATTCATCTGTTTAGT
>VZTB01000841.1:122046-162494 GCA_013397245.1 Thryothorus ludovicianus | reverse complement strand
TAGTACAAAGCCTCACTGAGGTTGGTAAGGGTTTCTGAGGCTGCTATAAGAACTAGTCCTTATGCTATGCTATAAGGGCTTGATTATCTGTTCAACACCATCCAAGCAGTACAAAGTGACCTGAGATGGCTGTTTGAATGAATATTACTGGTAGTGAGAGTGAGTTTCAGAACTTCCATGTAAACCTGTTGAGCCAAAAATTATTGGCTTTTTTTGTCCAAACATGCTCTGTTCATAATTACAGGGTTTCCCAGCACTGCAGTTTACAGAAAGAATTTCTGCAATGTGAAAAAAAATGTGCCCTGGTAGTGTATTATGTTGAAATGGGTCAACACAAAACAACTACTAATTCTTCAGCCTTAATCTCAGCAGTGCTAAGATTTGTAAGCACTCGTGCCCAAGATATGAAAACCTCTCTCTGACTCAGTTTCTCTGCTTGAAATATAGATACAGTAGTAGCTGTTTCACAGATATTACTGAAAATTGATTGTGCTCACACAGAATAAGAAATTTAAACAAATTATTTTCTCATTATAATGTTTGATAATGAATGCAGGATAGCATAATTTAACCAGTCCCTCCTGAGTTTAGAATGAATTAAGATTTAACTTTATTTTCTGTTTTAAGTTTGAATAATTAGATAGTGGATATAATATCCCATCTGAAAAAGTTTAATTAAGAAAATTCTTGAAATAGAAACCCCAAATTTGGCAAGGTAGCTTTATCTTCTTTGAATCAGCTTATTAGAAACAACATTCATAGGCTTGATATAGTGAGATAGCAGCATACAATGAGGATGTAAAAATAGATACAATGACAAAGCATCAAAATAAATTCCTGAACCAAGACCTGGTAGGAGGTACTAAGCCTTTGGAAGGTGTGCTGTATTCCAGCAACCACCCACTACTTTGTGTGTGGCAGGAGTTTTAGTGCTTAGTACCCTTCACGACCAAGACTCCGAAGATTACATACTGGAACTGTCCTTTCTCAGTAAAAGTTTCAAGTTTCAGGTTAATTCTGAAAATTGTAATGAGAAAAAAACCTTGTGTGAAACAAGCTACCACAACCTGTTTTGCAGGTTTCCGTGTACCCTTTGTAACAGAAAAGATCAACTAATCAACACCATCAGAGCCTGACTTCTCATATGGTTCATAGTGTACCATTTCTGCTCCGCAGGAAAGAGTAGATTTATCAACAGAATTTGGGCTTTTTCTGGACAAAAATCAGTAGTGCCTGTTTAAGTTAACAAGCTGAATTCTATATGTGTTTAGTGTATCACATTTTTGAATAATTTATTCAGTTCATAATGAGAAAGCAAATCAGCTTAGAGTTATAAAGGGCTTTTTGAGGTGTTTTTGCCAGTGATATAGTTAAATTTATGGAAAAAATGATTTGTAGGTAATCCTGATGGTAATCAGAACAATCCAACAAGCTAAACCATTTTATTGCATTGATTTTATACCCATTCAATATTAAATTCAGAAGAGAGGATTTAAAACTTGCAAGGAGAAGAAGCCGAAAATAATTCTTGCAGTTAGGATAATGGGATGGAAATGGCAAAATAGTAGTTATGGTATGGAATTCTTTATTCCAAAAATGGGAACATATTTACAAATAGCCTATCCTTCTAGATGTTTGGTGCCAGAAAGGAAACAATAAAATCTTCATGTCAGACTTTAAAAACTATGGATATGCTTGTATGGCTAAAAACCACACACAACCTTCTATATAAAATGTCTTAAATGGATTAACATCAAAGTGGGATGAAGTAAGCAATAAAATCTAAAGTAGCAAGGCAAAAATACTTTTGCAATACTAATTTTTCAGAACAGATATGTTATGGGGATGGCTGGTTAAAAAAAAAAATTCACACAATTTCCTTAATTGAATTTGAAAATGAGCTTCAAAATCCTCTTTGGAGAAAATGAAGTTCTTAAATATGTCACAAAAATGCCCTGGTCTCACAATAGTGGAGGGCTGTTTCATATGACACCTCATGTTATGTATGTGAAATGGGTGGCATTGCTACATATGAGTTTAAAACACATCAATTAAAAAAATCCCAAACCATAACTCTTAGAAGATGGGAGATGTGTCTTTACCCACATCTAAACATTCATTCAAGAATCTTTGGGACGCTTAAGTCTATCCTTCTGGGTCACTTAGAGGAATTATATATATAAATTTAATAAAAGAGAAGATTGCTCTTTTCATTACTTCAAACAATTCATTATTTTAAGTCTAACTTATTGAAATTAATTCCTATGAGCTTCTGGTCTCAATCTTATTTCGGAATCACACAGGAATTAAGACCATACAATTACTTCAGACTTAATTTGTTTATAATGCTCATGCTATCTGCTTCTGAATTCTGACCATTGTACTTCTCAAACACTGACCAAATATCGCTTACTCATATTTCAAGAGGAAATAACTATGTGTTATATCAATGATGGTGCAAGAGCAGCTTTGTCTTTATCACTGCTTGCCAGTTCAATCAGAACACACCACTGAGAGTTATAGACACTTCTGCTTTTTACTGTAAATCACAGAACACTGCTAAATGAGGTCCATATTAATATCCTTTCCTTTAATATATGAGGTACAGAATTATATTATCTTTTCTAGCAGGAAACAGAAAACTTCAAAAATAACTGGAAAAAAATACTTTATGCTGAGTAGAATGTTAGTTCTAAACTAACAGCTGTTAATAGTTCAGTTCCAGAAAACCCTGCAACCAGCAAGCAGATAACATTTTGCTCTATAAAAGCCATTGGACAAGAGCCATGAAGGGAATCAGCCTTCTACCAGTTTAATGGGACATTGTATATTATTGTTAGCTGCAAAGTCATTTCATTCCTACATTCCTGAAGAGCTCTGGAATGACTGCTTTTGTTCTTTGGGTCATTTGTTATTGCTTAATTTACCATTTTGTTCTGACACCTTTTCTTCTAACAGTCGGTTTCAGATAAGTCCACAGCTGTACTTACTTGAGACAAACAGGTAAATTACTTCTCTAGTGATAAGAAACACTTCAAGTTGCCGACAAAATCTCTTTCTTAATTTCTTTCCTTGCTTGCTACAAAAATCACACAATTTGCTCAGCATGACTTTGATTTCATAATTTTTGTTCCACAATTTTATATTGAATCTTTGCCTCCTGGTACACTTGGTGTATCACTCCCCATCCCCTTACTTTCTGGTTTTCCTTATGTAGGTAAGAAGGAATGTTCCCTCTGAAATGATTTTATTGAACAGAAATGCTAGGTTATAACTCCATGATGACATTGCAGCAGAGAGCTTAAGAAATTGTGCTTCAAGTTGCCCTATTAGAGTCTATATTAAAGCAGAATATGTGTTGATTTGGACACAGGCAGCTACTTCTCCTTTGCCTGAGACATACTGTGAGAAGAGTCATGGGAGAAATAATGTGGAAAAGCTAAATACCCTAGACATGACTGGGGTCCAGAAAAGACCTGGGATCTGAAAGAAGGGACACATCCAGAGAAAAGGAAGCATATAGCAAGGAGTCACATTGTTGTCAGAGAGCTGTCCGTTGCATCAGAAGAGAAGTCAGTGTGTTACCTTTGCTCAGGGGCCACAGGAGCACCATAGTGCTCACAGACCCACAGTCCTACACACACAGTGCCTCAGGAACACCTGCCCTTGAACCTCACTCTGAAGGTTTGCTTTACCCTGTAAGAGAAATTATTTTCCCCCAAAAACTCACACCACACTCCTAACACCAGAATTCAGTTACAATTTGCAAAGATGCAGAGGTGTTTTATAGTAAATGTGTATTGGGGGCATTTAGAGCTAGATTACCAGAGACACATGGGCACTCAATTCCCAGCTGAGTTAGTCAAACACTCTGCCTGGACACCTTGTGCCCAGCTCTGGAGGAGCCTGAATTCCTGAAACACCTTTATAGCTATAGCTATAAAGCACTTACATGTTGCTTTTACTTACAGACACAGCATCTCCTCCTGGGATTTTACAGACAGAAAGCGTGAAAGTGGAAAGGGGAGTCTGAAGCAGTAAGAACTGATGTAATTAAGCAGGGAGCATTTGAACAGATGCTGCCTAAACAGGACACAAAAATCTGAGGATATAACAGCTTCTGAGTGCTGTTAAAAAGGCTTTTTAGAAACCATTGAAATTTGTCCTTTGCTATTTCTTTGCAGTAGTGTTAGACTCATACACTTTTTCCCTTTTGTCTCTAGTTGTTTGGCTCATTTGCCTGTCTTCCCCAATTAGGAGGTAATTTAGTTCCTTTGAGAACACGTCCAAAAAATTGTTTCCTTCTTATCCAACTTCAGCTTCTCTATTTGCCTTTAGAGGTTTTAAAAATTTTTTCACTTCTGTTCCTTGGACTGTTCCTGTATTTATCTCTTGTTTGTAATCTTTGATTTCTCACTTTTTTTTTCTTAATTTTATTTTTAAGACAAGCAATTGCAGGGCATTAGTGGAGGATTTGGAATGAAGAGTTTTTGCTGCTGGCACTGAAGCAGACTGTTCTTAATGGAATAGGGACATTATTCATGATTTCATCCTCAGACAAGAGACTTCATTGAAATACAAACTATGTCTAGTTTATGTACCCTTGTTAGTCCCTAAGCTATATTAAAAAAATGCCTTTGAAACAAAAAATAAGAAATAATTCCATGAGCATACAGGAATAATATCTTACTATGCATATACAAAAACTGAAACATCCACAATATATATCAGATTATATTTTATATAGTATTATTTAGAATTAAGGTGCAACTTGGTGCTTTACAAAGTTACTGTAATAACTGTTCCTTTCATAAGTGGCTTTACTTTTCTATTTCACAAATAGAAATCAAAACAGATAAGAAACCTGCTCTCTCAAAGTTTATTGGGTACCTTGCCAGCTTTACGTTTCTTTCTCTCCACTTCTTCCTTGGCTGGAAGCTGACATATTCCTTACCACTACTGAATTCTACTTTTTCCTACTGTGGTTTCAGCTGCCCATCCATATTATTTTGCCTTTTTGGCAGTATAGTTGCACAAAGGAATTGCAGTTTGTGAGACTGAGACCACTCAGGTCCAAGAACTTTGTGCAAATGTGCAGAAGACAGAGCTCAACTCTGAGGAACTTTTAGTGTAATATGACAGAGATCTTGAAGCTGGATATGGACAGTTGCCTTTGTTTTTTTAATTAATTTGCTTAGGCACACACTACAAAGAGTTCATTTTAGGCTGGACTGTCTTGATATGCAGTTTAGCACCATCATTAGCAGGATGTTCAAATTATGCATACATATCTCTATGGAGCTAGTATGACGTTTAATTCCTACAAAACTACCTGCTAATTTAGGTTAGTGCAGATAGTCTAAATCTGTAAATGACTTGTTTGAGACTGAGGTTTAAGTACTTTGTTGAATCAAGATATGCCCATGCCAGAACTATTTGGATCATGGAACATAACACATGGTAGACTTCATTAAAAATTTCTTTTTTCTCTACTGTATTGCTGAGACATGCAAACAACCTGGATAGACTGAGAGGGAGCATTTCCTCTTGTAGAATACAAGATTTTTTGCTAAATCAGGTGTAAGCTCTACCATAACACCTTTTTTATGTTTGATTTGTTTAGTGAATTCTTTCCATAAGAAAATCAGACTCATGTCTGAAATTCATGAAATACCATTTTCTTAAAAAGATAGCTTGAATACTTCCAGTCCTTAGCTTTTTGATTATGAGCTACTTCATCCCTAAAATCCTCAGTATGTCTGTGAAACTATTTGTAAACAGAACCTTCCATCTATTTCTTCTACGTGCCAACAGCCTCTTCCAACACATCCATTTCCGGAAGTGTTTCATTTCAATTGATTAAAAAGGGGTATTATGCCTTATTTCTTGTGAGTTAACTCATCTGAAAGATATTTTGTAGCATAGACGATTAATTTAGATCTAGCCTCCATATAGGTAATGACTTGTCTTCTCACTGTTAGGTGTTAGTCTGAATGGTAGAATTTTCCTATCTTTAAGGTCACAAATATGGCACAGGGAAACTTGCACCTGGAATAATAATTGCACAGTAAGTACCTGAGTACAAACTGTGACCTTTTAAGTCCCTGCAGATAAAAAAATGCTTGATTCTGGAAATCCATAAAGTTAATGGGCACTGCTCCATTGGCTTCGGAAGACTCCTCAGTTCTCACTCCTCTGCTTGTGTTTTCCTCAGAACTGCCATGACCTGAACATCTATTTACCTAATTCCAGGCTAAATCCTGAGGGACTAGCAACTGAACACAACTGTCACACAGAGTGCACAGAATCACCTGGACATGGGATACCTTGTGTCTCAGCTCCGGTTCAAAGGTTCGTTTCACATGGGGCTTCCTGTTATAGGTGAGCATTTTAGTCATCAGGTTAAACACCATGCTGCCTTTTGCTCTCTTGGCATATGTATTTATCCTTAGGAGTTTTACATTTCCCTCTGCCTAACAATACAGCTTTGAAAGGAATGGTGGATTTTCTCCTCCTATAAGTTGTCTTTTGAGAGAAAAAGAATAACCTAGCTCCTCAAGTGTTGCTGACACCATTCCCAAGATGAGGACTTTTGGGCTTCTGGATCTCCACGGGATGAAAATGTCTGGCATGGTCCTGACTCAGAAAGGAGTGGGAGTAGGAATGACTCTTTGTTTGTTTGTTTGTTTGTTTGTTCCACCGTCTGTGTTCCTCCTGGCAAGTTACATGCTCAGGTCATGGACTTGTGTGGTTACCCTGCTGAGTCTCCTTGCTCTAGCTCATGCACTAAAAAGACACACAGGCCTGAGATTTAGGTTCCATGGGCAGCTTCCTTTGCTTGCATTTTAGGCTTTGAAGAACTTGATTGCACATCCATGTCTGTTTAATATACGGACTCCCAATTCAAAATATTTTTAAAAGACATCAAAATATGTGAAGTAGACTTATTTGTCAACTACTTATAGTTACTACTCCCAGAGCTTCTCTGATTATTGGTCTTGTTATACAAAGGCAATTCTACTCTTTTTCTACCATTTAGTCCTTGTTCATAGTAAAACCAAAGCATTTACTAGACACAGTTGGAGGGCCTCTATTATGTTGCAGTGTAAATAGTGCTTAAAACTTGGGCCCCATCTTTGTTTTGAATAAATCAATTTTCAGTTATATCAACTTACAGTAAAAGGTGAAAAACAAGCACGCACTTTGTAACTCTCAAGCTCATTTCTATTTATAGATTTCTATCCATATATTTACACATGCTAAATTTCAAGAAAGATACTGCATTTTTTTAATGTAGAAAAGTGAACAAGAATTCAAAAGGTGAATGCTAAAAGAAAGGACACAGGAGAATAACCAGGAAATTTGAGTAGAAGTAACATGCTGTTATTGTTCTCCTGTGATATTCCTGGGTTTTTTTGTCTCTTTTCTGGCATTTAATTATTTTCCTTTTCAGTACTGTACAGCTCATCAAACCTATTATTTTACTCTTTTATTTTAGGAAGTCTCATAAAACCTAGAAAATAAGTTTTTCTTGTATGGATTTTAAAGGGTTACCTACCCTGTGATTTCATTCTGTTGATTGAAAGTGCTAACACTGGCTATAAAACTTCAAGTCTGATGGGTTTATATAATAAATGCAATAATCCAGCTTTTACTAAAATTCCTCTGAAATAATTACCACTTATACTTCTACGTAGTTTCCTCACTACTCCATATCATATATATTTATTGTATCTGTGAATAATTTAAGACTTCTTGGTGAGGGGCCTAGTTGTTCTCTAACATACGTTGTAGACAACATAGAATATTCTGTGAGCAACAGAGTTAGAGAAATTTACATGGAAGGAGGAAATTTCTTCTTGCTCCTTCCCAAATACTTTTTTTCTTATCACTTGCATTGCCTTATTGCTCCAAAGCTCCAGTTAAACTGAATTGTAATATGCCGTGAAAAAAATATATTATAATATATGCTAAATCCCATTGAACCATAGAACCATTGAGGCTGGAAGAGACCTCTGAGATGACCAAGTTCAACTCTTAACCCAGCACTGCCAAGTCCACCACTAAACCACTTCCCAAAGTGCCACATCTGTACAACTTTGGAGTATCTCCAGGGATGATGGCTCCACTGCTTCCCAGGGCAGACTGTTCCAGTGTTTGACAACCCTTTTAATTAAGGAATTTTTTCCTAATATCCAAAATAAACATCCTCTGACACATCTTCAGACTTTTACCTCTTGTCCTATCCCTTGTTATCTGTGAGAAGAGGCCAATCTCCACCTGGCTGTGCCCCCCTTTCACAGAATTGTAGGGGGTGAGAGAGAGTGTAGCCCCAAGCTTCCTTTTCTCCAGGATAAACACCCCCAGCTCCCTCAGCTGCTCCTCACAGGACCTGTGCTCCAGACCCTGCCCCAGCTCCATTGTCTGTCTCTGGACTTGCTGCAGCACCCCGGTGTCTGCCTTGGCATTACTGGGTTGTAATCAAAAATGAAATTAATTACAAAATCTTGAGGAAATGCACTGCAAACAGAAGGAATTGGGAGGATTCTCAGGGGATATACACAATTAATGCTACTATATGAATAATTTTGTGAAGCTGGTGGTTGTAAAACATCTGATTTTTCTTTAATAAGGCATGACAAATACAAAAACATTAGTATGTCTCAGCTACTGATCTAGAAGTTTATGCTATAGTACAGTAATACTTATCCCAATGCTTGCATTTATATCTTACTTTTTTTAAGCAGTCTTTTCAACATCTAGAATACCTAGCCCATTTTTTTATTTCTCTTTAATATTTTATTTGTTGATATAGTTTTTCAAATGCACTTAAAGATAAGCATTTGATAAAACCACTTTTTTCTTTGATATCATATAATCTCTTGAAACTTTCAGATACCAGGCTATTTCAAGCGATTTTCTGAGAATTTTAAGCTAAATGAATGAAATGTTCAGGAATTCATGAATAACTAAATATACCATCTTCAGCCACACCTTCACTGTGGCCAACTCAAAAGCATTTCATCTCCAATGACATCTTGTTCTAGCTTTACAAGTGCTAGAAAGGATCTAAAAATGTTAAAAATTTACTCAGCAAACAAATCACTGTCATTTTGCTTATGATTTTGTGCTGCCTTGCAGTCACCACAGCAATAATAGTTCCTGTCTACTAAAAAATTGAAATAATGCTATTTTATTTCATGCTGATACGTCTTTTCAGTCCCCTTTCAGGATCAACACAAAAGTTTTCTTAAGAATCTTTGAGATAACTACTGTTTCAGTTGTAAAAATCTTCTGATAGCATGATGACCATACTCTAATGGAATTCGGAGAATTTTCTTGTAAAATCTCTGAGAAACCACATCCTAAATGTCCCACACAGTAACTGCCATACATTTTGCCTAGGATAGCCTTTAATTTTGATTAGTAAGAAGAACTATTATATAAATATATTTATTTTTAACTTCTAGAGAGAATTTTCAGAATCTCTGTAGCTTTTTTTCAATCTATATGAAGAGTGCAGTTAATGCATATTTCTCCAGTCTGTTTCATGACCATTCAGACATACTGCTTTTGAACACCACTTTGCAGGTCCACCAATTTTGCAATTTAGAGCATTAAGATAGAAATAAGTTAAAATTTTGGCAGATTTTGTGTCTTTACTGTACATTTATGCACAGCTGCTCTCTCTAGAATGCTTACTGTTATTCACAAGGTAGCCAAGTTTATTTTTGCTACTCTGTGCCATGTATGGCAGTTCAACAATCATTGCTTTTTCATTTCAATAACACCAGAATGAATCTTAAGAAATGTGGATTTTGATAACATATTAGCATTATTTTATTTTGCAAGAAACTGTTAAACTAGAATATCGTTTATATTTCACAGTCTGACTTTTACTGCTGGCTTCTTAATAGCAGAGTTAAAGTTCTTTGCATTTATATACTTTTTCTTGCTTTGGTAAAGAATAAGCTCTTTTGCAGTTTTAAGTGTCACTCTGAGTTTTATGGTGTCTATTTGTGCTTTTTTTTCCTTTCAAAAAAAGGAAGGACTTAAAAAAAAAGGTTTTGATTAGCAAATTTTTCAGAATATTACTTAGGAAGGTTTTGTCACTCAGTAAGAAATAAATAGTGTTGGTTCTTTAGGAGAGCCCTGAGACAGAGTCAGCCTCTGAGTTGCGCATAAAAATAATTAATTTAACTTTAACTGTAGTCAACTTTCTTTATTTTCCTACATACCCTTTTTTATTTTTTATTTTTTTTGGTATAATTTCTCTCTGCATTTTGACATATTCTTTCACCTAAAACTCACAGCTGTTGCTCCTTCAGTGATAGATCTCCACTTTGTTCTCGTGCAAATTCTACCAATGCCGCCTCAGGAATTATCACATATGTGTTCAATGTCAATACATAGTGAGGTCAAATACACTTCTCTGGGTATGCCAGCCTCACCCTTAAGTGGATACAGAGATCTGCCAATTGCAGAAGAGATGTTGATTCAACACACAGGGCTGCCCTTTTTGGGGCATTATCCTGAGTTTTGTCTACCTGTGAATCACAGGCTTGTACCTCATAGGTCTTTAAATTGTTGTTGAGAAAGGAAGTCTTCCTGAGATAGGAGAATCTGCTCCTTTGCCCAGCTTTTCACTGTTCAGATATTGTAAGGGCTTTGTGGATTTTTTTGTCTTCTGCATCACTAAGGATCTGTTCAAGGCTTTATTTATCTTTGTTTTTTTTTCTTCAGGGACAATGGCCAAGGACTTCATCTCCACTTGTCCTCTTCCTGTAATTTTAACTAGGATTTTTTGGTAAACACACTGGAAAGTTTTGGCATCTCCCACATGGTGCATGCTATTGCAGAACAGAGGTTACATGGGTTTATCTATATTTCACACCTACTGTGAGACTGCTGGCGATTGCAGAAGCCTGGCTTCAATCTGACAGCCAGGCCTGCATTTCCTCTTTCCTTTGAGGAAATAGGGAGTCAGCAAACAGGACTGGATCCATCCCCCTCCTCCTGAATGTCCCAGTAGACAACTGCAACATTTAACTCTGGAAAAAGGATTTTAGCTAGTGAATAGGGGCTTAATAACTATGCAGAAACTGCTTTTCATAGTACTTGCTTCACAGCCTACCTCCATTTTCACTGAGCCCCTCAAAATAGCATTTTTCTACAGACAGCTTCTGAGGATCTCTGCTCAGCAGTGCTCTGTGTCTCAGTCTTTCCTTCAGTACAAGTTCAGGACCCACAGGAGGTTCTTTGGCATTTAGAGTCCTATCAAAGTCTGGGTTCCTGTGCCATTTTTCAGAAAAAGGGATGTAAGAATGAAGGCAGACTGATAAAAGAGAAGGAGTTTTTGGGGATAGGATGATGATTCTGAGTAGTGCATNTGGTTAGCACTTCAAATTTTGTGAGACTTCCTGCAGATTTTCTGTGAGCCACCATGATCCCTACACTACCTTAAAGTGCTCCCAGTCACTGTGATATTCTCAATTTACCAGTGGCCAGCCTCACAAATTTGTCTCATGTGATTGGTCTCATCTATTGGGTCTTGACAAGATTGACTACAGAAATTGAATTCTTAATATCTTTATGTGAACAAGAAGAATGGAGAAAATTGCATCATAATTCACTAATTGACTATGCTTTTCTCCAAGTTTCTTGAAGGGCTTGAGAAAAGTTTAAATTTCAGTAAAAATATTAATGATTATGACAATGTGCTAGACAGACCCTACCTATGCAGAAGGTGTAGTCTGAGGGACATTTCATGCATTTTTTTAGGGAATAGAGAATAGTTCTAAGTATTTTTCAACATGAATTACAGCTTCTTGCATCTTCATCACTACATTTTTAATGAATAAATGGTGTAGTATGGTAGTAGCTAGTTAATTTAATTTAGAACTCAGCTTAGAATCAGAGTACCAGCAGAACGGCTGTATAAATGTCTATATTTTTCACAGTCATGTGAATACCAGAAAAATCTCACTCTGTGTTCAAAATATCTGTATACAACAGAGAGAATTGCATGCTGTACTCACCCACTTCATAAAAAAGTGCAAGTTTCCCACTTCAACACAACCCCAAGTACCTGCTATTAACTACAGTACTGGAACTAAGATAAGATCCTATGCACTTAACCTCTACCAAAATTAATCCTGTCTAGCAAAGAAATAGGAAATGCTCTATCAAAAAAGGCTTTTTCCTGCCTGTCCCTTGAAGAAAGAGATGTGAAAAAAATGTCTGTGAAGAGACGTTACTCTCTCTAAATAAAATCTTTTCCTCAGTATGGTCTCTACGAAAACTTCTGGATCGACAGCTCTAAGAACAATAATCTGTCTGTTAGATTACAGAGCTTTAAGCATTATTTCTTGTAAATGATCCAGCCCTGGACTGAGTATAGTTTGGTTTCCACCTAGCCTCACATCCAAGTATCCCAAATGGGAGAGCTAGTAGTGGTAATTGGTGGGCTAGCTCTGCAACTTTGATTACTGTTTGCTATGAAAGGGAGCAAGCCCACCATCTGATTTTCCACAGGCCACCAAATAACTGAGTGATGGTAACAAGTTAGTCATTGCCAAGCTAGACAGATGGAGTTCAACCACTGAATGTTTTCCAAACTCTTTAGCCATCTGTTCCCTGCTTGTGAGTATTTCCAGAACAGCAAAAAACTCCTAAAAGCCCCAAATATTACCTTCTTATAATCAATTAACCATAAAATTACTGTTCTAATCATATACAGGTGGTGCAAAATTGTACCACAAATAACAAATGTAATAAAAATTTTGAGCATTTTTGTAATAATAACAAGAAGACTTTTTTTCCCCACGTTATACTAGATATGTCTACAGATTCATGAGCAGAATTGAAGCAGCCAGCTCATCCTAGGCTACACATTTTCATCAGTTATCCAATTTGTGTTCCAGTGCCTATTGATCCTCTGCTGTAGGTGGTAGTGGAGTAGTGAGCAGAGTGTCAGTATTTGCCTAGAATTAATTGAAGCCAGCAATAACAGCAAGAACATTTGTCCAGTCTACATTTCACTTCCAGGTTGACAAAATTTCTGGGAGCCCTACTGGATGTAGATGACAGAGAAAAAAATCGCAAAAGAGTTTCATTTCACATGATACATAGAAAGGTACCAATCAAAGACTTGTGTTCTTTGTGGTTGGACAGTGCTTCAAAACTTGCTTGACTTGCTCAGCCTTTTCTCACCATTTTAGATAAAACATTTAATTTTTTACTCCTGATATTAAAGGGGCTTTTACACCAATAAAATTCTTAGTTAGGGATTAAAAACACTTACTATCAAACACTGTTTATGTATATCAGAAACCAAAATTACTGCTTTAGCAAAAAAGGTACTTTATTTTACCTGTAGACAAATTAATATAAATATCTCCCAGATAAAGACAATCAAACCTGAAATTAATTTGAAATAACAGTGCTGATGTGGTATCAAACAACAATAATGGTAAAGTCCTGAAATTTCAATTCCTAGAAGAGATGTAGAAACACAGCAGGCTCACAGATACAGAATTGCATTATGGAGGACATTGAGGGCCTGCATAGGCAAAGGATATAGACTACTGTCTTTAAGTGCTTACATATAGTTTTTATGGGTTTTTTCATCGTCATCATGACCAGAGTTTATATTTTAAACTAATGAGAAAAGTGAAAGCCATACAGTAAAGCCATTAAGTTCTTGTTCACCCTGTAAAGAGTGGTTATTTAATGAAATATGGTATCACTTTGAAAATCTCTAGTTAAAGAAAAATTATCATAAGTGATCATGTAATCATTTAAAAGAAAATTAGTTTTAAAAATTGCATGTTTTTCTCAGCAGATTCTCTTTCTAATGCTAATTCAAAGTATGTAGCAATATTTTGAATTTACATTTTGGTGCATTCCAAATCTAAAGGCTGTTTGATGTCCTGGATTCCTCTCAGTATATTCTTAAAAGGCATTTAATCAGGTGCTATCTTTCAGTCCTTTGAATAAGTAACATTGCCATTTTTACCCAAATTGTATCTGAAAGATGCATGTGTAAGATTGTGAGAGGTTGAGGGAGAATAAACTTAGGTTTGCATTTATCAGGGGCAAACTGAAAAGATTGAGGTTTTATTAATCATATGCCTTTGTTTAAAAATGTCTCTTAATTTCATTCATTGAGAGTGTCTGTTCATTGTTGCAAAATGTTAATTTTTTGATAGTTTGGGTGAATAAAAGTTACTTCCTGAGCATTTTGCTGCAACTGGTTTGAGTAGGAAAAGATACAACTGAAAACATTCAATTCAGTTATTGTATCTGATTCTTTGAGAGAAGAATTCATAAAACAGTTGTTCAGCTTGGTTTTTCTCACCAAAATTCTTCTTAGGAATTACTAGAGTAATTTAATAGCTCTTCCTTAAACTTCATGCAGCTGTCAAAGCCAAAACTCTCCAAGCCAGAATATTCTTATCAGTGTAGAAGAATTTGGAAACTCATTTGTAATGCAAATCACCCAGCCTCATTGTCATTGTCAAAAGTACTGGAGAACAGAATATTCCTATTGAACAAATTACTCACCAAGAATCACAGCAACAACGGTGAAGAGCACAAAGGCATTCCTCATCAAATAACTTTTAACATCGTCCTTTGTTATGCTCTGCACTTTTTTTTTTGCCAAAAGTGTACGTTTCCGGACTCCTTGTTGAATTCGTTCCATCCTACTTCCAGGTTTTGGGTCTTCTCCGTTACCTTTAGTCATTTATCTTGCTGAAAGCTTTCTTTTATAATTAACTTCTGTCAGTATCCTTTCAGAAAAGTGGAGGACTCTTCAGTGGAAAGTGTTGGAGAAACCTGCAAGACAAGAAATATCAAACATTGCAGTAAGATTTTAGGGGAATGATTAGCTATACATTTACACTTCAGCAAATAAGTTTCATGTTTCAGTAAAACTTGTATTGTTCTTAATATCTAAGCAGTTTGTTATGCAAAACTTCAATGACTTTGAAAGAAGGATTATATGAACTGGTAAGTGTCCCATGTCTTCAGAGATTAACTTGAACTGCTGTCATGCTGTAAAACCCAGTAGTAAATTTTTTTTGTATTTGCTATTGATACATAAATGTAAAATCAATACAAAACATAGAAACTTAAGTTATTATAACATTTATAACTATCTGTCAAGTTTTCTTTCTTACTTTTTATCAGGCCATTATTTTTTAAAAAAAAATCTAACTGACCTTTACATTAACCATTGAAGAGAAACATTTTACTCAAACAGATACATTTAAATTGTTCTACATTTCAGATGTCTTTAAATGATAGAACGAGTTGGCTCAATTCTTTCTTTTCACATGGAAAAAGGCAGCAGCAATAGTTTATTTATCCCTCAACCACTGCTTCGAAGATATGCCTTTGACAGCTTTATGTTGATAACATTCATCTTCTAGCTGTATAAACTACTCTGAGCACATCTGTAAAGCATCAGAAATCATATCCCACTTAACTTGTTGCTTCAGACTGTAATATCAGCTCACATTGCAAAGTAATGCTTAGTTTGTCCTGATAGCAATTATGAGCATATACCACAGAATCACAGACTATAAGCTGGAAGGGACACATCAAGATCATGGAGTCCAAATCCTGGACCTGTGCAGGACAACCCAAGAACCACACCACATCTGACTGTAAGAAATCACGCTCTGAACCAACCTTAAAGTGTTTCAATATTAAATTTTTTTCATTAAGGTGTTATTTTTTTTATTTTAGATGATGGGGGTTTGTTTTGATGGCTTCTTAGTACGGGTTTGTTTAATAATGGAGCCTTCTCAATGGTATTTTCCAGACTGAGAATCCCATTTCCTGAAGTCTTAGTTCATATACACTGGCATGCTTTTTTAAAAGAAATTAGTAATGAATAAATGGATAAACTTAGGTGCTTCTGCTGAAATCTGTCTCTGTTTATAGACAGTTCAATTCTAATATCTCATTTTAAATAAATTTAGTGCCAAAACACCTTTTTTAAATTTTTTTAAGGAAACATTTGAAATATAAATACACAGGGGTTTCAGCCAGCACATTTTAAACAAAATCGCATGTTGTAACAAGTTTATTTTGGTGGATTTTGACCTCTGCTTTTACCATATGTTTCAAAACCAGCATTTTAATGCAATATCCTCCCTGAATTTTAACAGAACGCTATAAACTTTGCAGCTTTAAGGAGGGGAAACATTCTGAGACCGAGCTAGATATTTAAATTAGTAAGTGATCTACTGTGGACAAGACTGCTGTGTGGACGCAGCAGGATTTTTTTTTTTCCCTCCNAAAAAAAAGAAAAGAAAGAGAGATCGTTCACAGTGCCTTTTCTTTCCAGGTTGTTTAACGCAGCTAATCTGTCCCGTACAATTTACATCAAGATCAAGAAAGAATATGGGTGCAGCCGAAAGGATCATTACATTAATTAAGATACAAAGGCAGAGAGTGAAAAGTGAGTTCTCCCCGCTCCCACCCTCCCTGCCGGACAGGCTGGGCTCACCTTTTGGGACCTTCCGTGTCCTTAGGAGCGCGGTGGGCGAGGCAGGGGCTCCCCGGCGGCGAGCGCGGAGCTGCGGAGCCGAGCGGGCGGCGGGCAGAAAACTGACATCTGCATGTGCTCCGGAACACGGCAACTTACTATCACTGTAACTTAAGGAAAGGGGAGGAGACTGCCGGCCCAGCGCCGGGGAAAAAAAAAAAAAAGAAAAAAAAAAATGGAGAAAACCAACCCACCCCGAGCCACGCATCACCAGAGAGGGGAAAGCAGGGCTTCTGGAATATTGATTAGTCTTGGCACGGTGAAAGCAGGGTCATTTTCTTTGTTTTTCCTTTTAGACCACTTTCACGCTTTGTCAGTTCAGCTTCGTTAGAAATGCAAAATCAGGATCCGGGAAGAATTGAAGGATCGCACACGCACAGAGCAGGGGAGGCTGGAGCGCTTCTTCCTTAGACGCTCCAGGCTGGACATCTGAAAATCCTAAACAAAACTATATAACACCATCCCTGTCCTTTTTAAAATAAATGATAAAACATCTGAGCATGCTACTTTGTTCTAAAAACAGGCATGGATGGTGTGAAAGCTATCACGTGTTTTCTAATTCTTAAAGACAGCTATCCAAGATCTACTCTTCCCAGGGTGGGGAACCAGACATATCTTTCAGAAGCAACTGGAGCCTTATCAAGGAAAGAGAAAAACATGATCAGTTATAATTCTTTGTATTTTTCTTGTAGATATTCAAAATACATAGTAAGACTTGCCTCTTTTTTAGCAATTTAAGCAAGCCCCATTCAACCTGTTTCAATAGCAGAGAATGAATGAAAGGAAAAGTATAAAACATACACTTTTAAGAAATAAGAGGCTCTCAGTTTTTCTAGCATTTCAAAGTATGCATTTTTGAAAAGGTATTTGTTAATGGAAGTCAGGGGAATTCCCAAAAAACTTCTCTTTTTTGAAAAATGCTTTCACTTTAATCATTAGTAGTCAGGTTAAAATATTCTATAATTGTATTTAAGTGCATTTTTCACAGGGCTTAAAGTATTTTCTTATAAGACAAATATAAATCGAAATTTATATAATTTTCTGTTAAATATATAATTCAGCTATATATATTTGTATTTAAATATTTTTTAATAAATGTTGTTGACATTGAAATTATTTTCCTGAGAAGTCATTTAAAGTATACAGGAAAAAGAATTGTGCATGATACACACAAGGAATAGATAGGTAAAAAACAAAATTAAAAGCAGATTTACTCCCAGATAGTCAAAGTAATGGTTTTGCTAAAGTGTTTTCCAATTTGAATGTGATTCAAATAATGATGTATAATGTAGACAAAAATAATCTTACAATTATTTCAAATTTGGTTATGATTAATGTAGGTTTGAGATTGATTTGTGTACCATGGAATCTGTGTACCATGATCTTTGGTGTCTAACTTAAGGAAGAAAACATCTAAATTAATTTATTAATTGACTTTAAAAATGAAAAAAAAAATTACAAAGACAGAAACGCATGTTGCATTTTTTGCAGCTGGCATCTTAAATGTCTATCTCATTTTTATTTTTTGTGGTGCAGTTTTAAAACATTTTCACTTTTTTTTTCTATAGATGTGGACTGATCTTTTAACTTACCTTTGCCCTCTAGCAATATGCTTGTTTGATCTTTCTTCTTGCAGTGTGGCTTGCTTTCTGCAAAACCTCCCAGATGGTTCTGCCCTCTGCTCATATGAATAATAATGATCCACTTGACTTTATGGGACAGGGTCAGGCCCCAAGTGAGGTGATCCAAAAGTATGTCATCATTTAATGCTTTCATTAATAGTGGAGTTTATGAGAAATGAGGACTCCTTAGAGAGAATTGACTATTCAGCGAGACAAAATGAAAATAAACAATAATCAGACAGACAGCTCAGCTTAACTTCAACAGTGATACGTTTCTTATCTCTCAGAGAACAACAGATATTATTACACACTTAGATAAACAGAATATTAAGAGCTTTTATGGCAATATGTTCAAAATCTTCTTTTTTCCTCTCTCCTTCATCTTCTGATATTAACTTATTTTAATGATTTTAACTTTCAAGAGTATTATCCTTTATATTATAAAATCCCATGTACCCTGGACAGCAAAAAAAAAGTGTCAAATAAATTCATAGCATGGTGTCACTCTGCAACACTTGTGATTAAAATGCACTGGAATTTCCCTTTATAGATACAGTAGATTTGACAGATTTAGTGTGCAGTATTTAATACTAGCACTAAGACAAATCTAAAATGTTATTGGTTATGTTCTTCTATCTGTACCATTTTCAGCAGTGTTAGTTTCTAGGAAGAGCAATTTAGAAGTTAGACACATTGTAGATTTTAGATAGGATCCACCAATGCAAATAATATAGAAAAAGATTTTAATGTTTTGTAGAGTGATAGAGTGGCAGTCATCAGTGCAAACACCAATTTTACATAGATGAAGTTATCTCTACATGCTTCAGGGTGCTGGATTTTTTCATAAAAATTGATGATGAGTGACCAAAGGCCTGGATGAGCCTGTCTGCATTGACATACTAACTCAGCACTCTAATCTGTGCTTTGGGTTCCAGTTCAGCCCTTCTTTGACAATGCCCCAGGTGGCTTGGAAAGCAGTGAAGTGCAAGTACAGGGCAAGGACTGGCTCCCGACCTCCGTGGATCCAGCCAGCTGAAATCGTGTGTTATGGCAAACCCAAGCACTGTTTGGTTGCAGCTGACAAAGTCTGTCAGTAAATATACTTTGCACGGCGTCTGAGTGCCTTTGTAAAATAAGTAAAGGTATTAGAGTGGAAGCTGCTGCTCCAACACAAAGTATTGTTATTTTCAGCTGACAAGAGCTATCAAACAAAAACCCAGAGAAGCCAATTGTAGCAAATGCAAGAAGTGGAAATGAAGCAAAACATTGTACAATCCTTTAATTTCCCGGATAACAATAAATTTGGCATAAGACTGCATGGACCCTACCTGAAATAAACGTTGAGATTCAAAGTAACAGAGGTTTCATATTAATAAGTTAGCACTATAAATCAATAGATATTTGAAGTGTTGAAGTTTTAGTTAGAAGCTCAGTGAAATGCTGTTGATATCATAATGGTAAAACTGGAGTAGAATTCTTGTGAAATAATATGTTTGTTCATGGTAAATGGCAGGTCAGTACGTCCCAGACTTCAATTAAGTGTGACAAAATAAGAAAATATATGACTCCCTTTCAAGCTGCAGTCCAGCTTAGAACTGTTTATTACCATTATGTACTGCTGTATCAGTGAAGAAGCTGAGTCTCTAAGAAGTCGAATTTAATCCATACAAGTTAACAAATATTTGGCAGAGCTAAGCCTTAGGCTCCTGATTATTTCCACAGGATGATGGCATGATTTTTATCTGAGATACTTGATTGGCTCTTGCTCTTTTGAGAATGCCAAGATGAGTAGGAGAAATTGAGGTTTAATATTTGTTTCTTTTCAAATGTCAAAGGGGAATTTATGAATATGTCCATTTTGGCCAGCAGCCATATTTGGCCAGCATGTGCACTACAATCATCAAGAAAACATAGACTACATTCAGTTAGCCTGTGCTAAGTGTGAAGTGCTGCAGGAAAAGATCTGCAGATCCATAGCTGGTTCTGAGTATGATATTTGCAGAATCTGCACATCGCAGTGTTGCATTGAATTACTTCTAACCTCATTCTGTGTCCCAAACACCTTTTAGTGCTTAGGCTGTATTATCTGGTTTTGTTTCTCCTAAAGGAATCCAGTTCACACCTTCAAAGACCACTCCATGAGTGGACCAAGTGAGACCAAGGATGTCTTGGTCACTTCTACAGGAAACTTCCTCTACTGGTTATACTGAATTTCAGTTTATCTTTGATATGTTGTAAACCATTGGTCAAGTTCACATTAAAAAAAAAACCCAAAAATCAGTGTTAAAATGTTCTGCTGATGATAAGGGTTGAATTATTTTAGAAAATGGTACTATTCTGTCAAAAACATTTCAAAAGTAAAGATTTTTGCCAAGGATTAGGATGAATGACTTGTAGCAAGTACAGGCCAATCTAATCAGCAGGACTTTCATTTTTCAGTGATCTATTTCCATGTTTCTATTTAGTGCCCCATTACTGTCTTAACACAGCTCACTCAAGTCAGCCAACAAATCCTCTTGGTCATTTTTATTCCTGCATTTCGAGGTCTTGTGCCGTGAGAATAAATGTGATTTTACGCTTTTGAGCTCTGTCAGTAGTCGGTCGGAAGCTACACACAAAAAAGGCAGCATTCCTTTTCTGCTCTGTGAAAATTCCCAGCAGAGAAACACGAACCTTTAGTATCTGCACTCAGCATCACGGGCTGTCTGGGCCTTAACACACACTGTATGTCTGACTGCAGCTGAATAGACAACCTTGTTTCCTTTCAACACAGGGCGTCAGATCAGCCCTCACTCCTGGGAGAAGGGGGAAGGGAAATGAAGTTATACCAGCGGAGGATGTGGCTCATGAACTTTTCCCCTAACTGTCTTATCGAGGATGTGAATGTCTGTACGTACAATGGGGCGATTCTCACCAAAGAATAAGCAAGGTTGTCTAGGAAGGGAGAGAGGATGGGACTGTGTCATTGTAAGAAATCGAACGGGATCTCGTCGCTAGCTGATAGCATTTCAGATGCCAACGGCTGTACACTATGGCTTCACTGGCTTTCCCACAGCCAGTGGCAACCACTTAAATGGGTGCCGAGGGAGAGACAGGTTCATTTCAAAAGTTAGTACAGCATTGTGGCTAGTTACAAAAGAGCACAGCGTTGGAGCCAGAAATTTGCTACCCCCTGTCTCACAGGTCCCTCTTGGTTTCCTCTTCCTGATTTCTTTTTTTTAAAAACCTTTTCCCGGATCAGCTGCTAAATTTCAGTAGCTTGTGGATCGGCAGAGCTACTGAGAGTGCCCTGGGGATGCTCCAGCAGAGAGTACACACTGCCACGGCTACTTTAAATTGTGGCCTCCTGTCACGGTGGCAACAGAGCAGTGGTCCCACACCGGTCCTGCTTTGGGATAATAGCATCATTTTATGTGTCCCACTGGCTGAACTCTTTTCTGCCTTAATTCCCAGACTTACAGATGAAGAAACCTTTTTCTTGGACCTTGTGGTGTTGTTTCTATTGGATATTCTTTAAAAAAGGTACAGGTTTATACTAGCACATGTACTAGCTCATACAACAGATTAATCTCAGATTATTTTTGACTTTTCCACTGCTTTTTTTTCTTCTTGACATGTCCTCCTTACAAAGCAAAGGCAGATAGGTGAGAAAAAAGACTAAGGAGAAATAGACATCCCTGAATTAGAATATGGTGTTATCTGCATGAAGCACTTTTCATAAAAAACATTGCTTTTCATTTGATATCTTTGTCCATAGTTATTTTTATAATGATACAATTATTTATCAGCTGTTTAATACATCCTAGTTTGTTGTTAGCATAGCAAGTAAGATAATACAGAGAAAACCACTCATTTGTATGAAGTTCATTTAAGGAAACTGATTTATCTGGAGCAGTAAACAAACGTGACTTTTTAAATAGACATTTACTACTATGGAATCATAATTACTGCAATCAAGACACAAAAAAATCTTTTGTAAAAATAATTATAATTTAAAAGCACGCAGCTCAAAGTTGCTGCTATAATAATGACCATAATAGCAACTGTTTAGCATTTGGACATTTTTTTGGCAGGAGAGCTTTGCATTGTTTATTGTGAGAAAGAAACAGGCTCTGAGAGAACATGCAAATTTTCAGCAAAGAAAAAAGCAGCATCAGGTTTGCAAAACAGAGTGGCAAAAAATCTGTTTTGCTTCTATGTCTTTAGTTCACATAGGCTAGAATGATTAAAAGTAATTAGGTTATTTTGGAGGATCTCTATTTAATATACCATGGAAGACCTCAAAATTTCTGTTTCACAGTATCCCCGGCATCCAGACACTCAGGCTGTGTGACGGTCAGCATTTATTTTCTTGCTGTGTTTTTCATTCTAAAATTCCATTCTCTGTTGGGATCCAGAGTTCACAGACTTCATTGGTAATCAGCAATTAGCTTAAAACAGGAACTGTGCTTTAATATTCATTACTCATTGTTCTTCTTGAGAAATGATCAAATGCCTGTCATCATACACATAGAAAAAGTAAGGATTAGATAGTGTGAACAAGTATGTTTCAAAGGAAAGATGGCATATCACTGGTTTGATGTATAATCTCAATTTGTTCTGTCAGCAGTCATTTATTCACTCAGTTTCTGAGAGTATACAAATATTATTGTTGTACAAATAAATTCAGATAATTGTAATTAAATATTAATCACAATCAAAAAAGATACATTGAGTCCACATTTTAATGCTCTCTTTCTGTAACAAGACAAAGGACTGATACACTGTACATTGTTTTTATTTAGATTTCTATGGCATACAATGAAAGCTTTTCTGACATATATTATAAATGCATCTATAGAAAGAAAACGAACAGTAGTCTTTATTCAGACAAGAAATCATTAAAAGAAATCAAATATCTCTCCCATAATATAGCATCCTATCCTTCATTTACAGATTCAGTAAATACTATATATCAGATTTGTTTTCATGTTGTCAGTTACTCCATCCATTCTGCTCCATTCTGAACTTCTTCCCCAAGATAAATGAATTTAATGTCCTTGTCCCTCCTTGCCCTCTTTTTCTTGGTGAAGCTACTACTCCCCATGTTTTAGCAGCTTCAGTGCTCTCCTTCTCCCTTTACTTGCGTCAATTCTATCTCCATTTTTACTCCTTAGCCCACCACTAGTTTCCTTTGAGTCAGAGAAAAATAACTAGAACAGGTCTTGTTTGAATTTGAATTAGAGATTCCAAGTTTTGAGGGAAAATTAGCCCTTGGCCCTATTTGATTGCTAGATGCCTATTCCAAACCATTGCTTATTTTATGAGCTTTCTTTGGGTAGTTTGCAATAATCCTTTTCCCTCTGTTCACTCATGTTATTTTCTCCTTCTTTTTGTCTTGCCATCTTGTTCTTTCTCTTTAGTTCATTACATCTTCTCTTTCACCTTTAGCTTTTACTAGTGCTCCTCTTATACCACCTCTCAGTGGTTTGGGGGGCAGCTTGAAGGTCTCACTCACCCTGATGTGGGTCCATGGAGGAGTTTGTGCCATAAACGTGTATAATGTGTATTCTGGGGTGTCTCTACAGACAGTGGATGTGCCACTTGCATGCTGAAAACTGGCTAGTTAGGAATCTCTCCCTCCTCCATCTAAGCAATGATAGAGCGTGGACAATGGAACAGCTTTCCCTTTAAAATTGCAAGGATGTAAACTCTTCCCTTCCAAAAAGAGGTGTCTCTTCCGCCTACAGACCGCACGCAGAAAGGAAATTATTTTAATTAATTTGTTTAACCAAAAGGAATGTCAGAGTGAACAGCCAGATGCCTTTCAAAACAAAAACATTTAGGCCAAAATAAGGGGAAATAACAGACAATGCATTTGAAAATGCTGCTTTATACAAGTCTTTCAAACGGCTCCAAAAATGTCTGTATTTCTTCCAGTTATGTCTACCACCTAGTGTTAACTTCAGAATGGTGATGTATTGGGTGCTTTGCTTAGCCATGCCGTGAATGGTTCCCATTCACCAGAAGTCTCAGCTCACTCCATATGCAGGCAAAACTCCCAGTGAAGACAATGTGAGTCCAGGTCCCCTGACTCACATTTTGCTCAGGCAAAACCCCCATTGTCCAGTGACTGCTTTGCTCAATGAGCAGTGATTCAGAAGTGCTGAATAGGAACCCAGTCATCTGTGCTTTGATACTATTTTCCTGATGATTCATTTATTTTGTAAAATCATTATAAATATCTTTGTAGAAGTACCCAGTAAGTTTTTTAGACTGAACGTTAAAAACTTATCACCTGTAAGAAGAAGACATTTTGGGAAAAGTGTCATTAAAACAGTATTTTTTCTGTGATCTGAATACTTATAAAGCATTTGTTACTCTTGGCTTCCTCTAGGCCAAGGAATATGAGAGCATTTAATTCTTTGATCAGGTTCCTGATAAATTATTAAAGAGCGAGTTCCAATGACTCAATGACACAAAACAGGAGAATAAAATGAGACATGAGTAAAATGAGATGACCACATTCAGTTGCTTTTGTCACACTGTATTCAAACAGCTTAAAACAAGTTATGAGAACTCTTTTAAAATCACAAGCTATGAAAGTCTACAGTGGTTCAGTAAAAAATGAGACTCAGAACTCCTGCTTGCACAAATAACATTAACAGTTGAAATCTTGTTTGGCTTCAGGAATAATATTTTTCATTGATGGATCTATGTGAATACCATTAAAATCAAATATACTTTGTCCCAGGTTAAAATTTAGCAGGGATATGTGAGTAGCTTCATTCCTTTCTTTCCTGATACCTAAGGGCTTTCTTTATGTGGTGCAAAGTAAATGTAAAATGCTACTAATTTTCCTTCCCACTAATTTCACTGCCGTGAATTGTACAACAACGTACTGCAGAATTATGCTTTAAATAGATACATGGCATAACCCTTAATATATTTCATTTGCATTACCAGAAACATCTTCCACGACCAAGTTCCTGCTCTGTAAGATATGTGACCAGTGATCCAGAAAGGGCAGCTCTCTGCCCATCACAGAACTTTTCTTCATTCACATTAAAAATATTTAACAGATATTTAGTAAAAGCCCCTCAAAGCCTCAAAAATGACAACATAGTGAAGGGGTCATATATCAGGTTTTTTTAATGTTTCAGATGGATGTATTGATAGAGGATGTCTTAAATAGGAATATTTAGATAATCCTGGAAATCCATTTTGCCCAATAATCTAGGTACTTGTTTTCCATCATCAATGGTTTTGCTTTCATTTGCATTCTTGTATAAGAACACTTTAGCCATAGTATTCATCTAGAATATTTCAACACTCTTCATCCTCATTCATTAGCTCCCTGCTAATGATTCTTTTCATTGAAGGGTTTTTTAATTACTTTTAACAAATTTTTGAGATGCTTTTTTCATGTCAGATGCAATCTTTCCCTACTGGACTGTTGTAGTTGATTCGGGTTAATGATCACTGGCCTTTTTCCCACCCAAAATATTAGTTTCTTCAAATTTCTTCAAGAAAAAACAAACTAAGCTCATATATTTCCATATAAGTTTGAAAAGTAAAAATAAACTCATTATTTTTTTCTGCTGTATCTGACTGTTTTCTGAACTTCTTCCTCTGAATCCACATTGGTACATGTAAACCCCACCTCTTTTCATACATTATCTGTGTCTTGCAGTCCTTAAAATACTCTCTTTTGCTACTGTGATTATGTAGATTATAGTAAAAAATTGTCTGAAGAGGAGCACAGGAAATCTTTCAGCTTCCTCTTGAATTTTAAATTTTCAAAAAATTTACTAATAAGCTGTTTTTCAGAGAGAGGTTTCAGCTCTGGTTTTGTAAGCACTGTTAGAGCAATTTACACTCCTATTCATTTTCTGAGAGCTTCATGTAAGGGCCCTGACGAAGGAACATATTCAGTTCCTGCTGAAGGGCATCAGGTCACAATAATACCCCCTTCCAGACTCACCACTTCAGAACTATTCTGTTTTTATTGTTACTTTTAACACAGTACAATATAATAGGCTATTCATACATCACTTCTAGATGAGGTCTTAGCACCCAGAATAAATAGCAATCTTCGAGCAGCAAGAAAATTTCTGCCTCTCCTTTTTCTTTTTGTTTTCTCTCTCGCTCTTTTTGTTTTTTTTTTTTTGGTTTTTTTGGTTTTTTAGTAGCAAAATAAACATAATTTTTCAGTTATTTTTAAGTATTTAATTATTAATTCCACTGGATACCAAATCAGCTCTGAGTTAGAAGGTTCTGCGGTAATTTTGAATCATCCTAAAAAGTAGCAGATCTTGTCCATTCTTCTAGTAGAGATGAATCAACATTTTTCTACACTCTAATGTTAAGATTAGTTGTAGATAAAAGTTTATGATTTTACTTGGCATTAGTATAAGTCGGCATCTGTGACTGTGTTAAAAGCTAGATGTTTTGAGAAGCTATTACTGTGGAGGATCCTGTGAAAGTTCTGCTGAGCAGATGATTTCAGTCTTGTTCACAAGATACTCTTCAATGTGAGAAAATTTATTAATGTATCTACTAATTGCTCTGAGTATTAAAAAAAAATCTTTCAAAAAGACTTTTACTCTCATGGCTATTCTATAGGTGGCCATTTGATCACATTACTTGCCAGGAAAAGTGCACAGAAGACAGAACTTTCCTGACATCTGCATTTGCCTTTTATGAGCCTGCAAAATTTGCAATTTTGTTTCAAGAGCTATATATGGCTTTTGAATGAATCTTTGACCAACCAGTGAGATTACTGGAAAATAATCTGGGCTGCGAGGTCCTCTACAAATTGCTAGGAACGGTCTTATTTCAAAACTCCTTATTGCTTTTTAACTTGGACCAAATCACAAAAGGATCCAACAAGCATCAGAGACAGGTGACAATAAGGGACAGGAAGGTGCAGCTGGTGGTAGAAACGAGATCAGACCTGAGAGAAGCCCTTTAGAAGAGCTGTGGTGTCTCTGCCTGTCTCAACCAGAACCTCAAGTTAACTGGCACGAGACATAGAAATATTTCCAGAAGCAAAGGGTGGCTCTGCATGTTTCCTTGCCTCTTCTTTTTGCTATCAACAGATCCAAAAGATCCTGAACAAAACATCAGTGAAATCTGGACGCTGCCATAGAGCAAGTGCAATGCTGTGACTCTAAACCCTGACTTCAATATTCATGGAATCTAATATATGCTAATCTTAAAACTGTTCTTCTCATGCTAAAGTCTTTGAAGCCTTTCTTCTCTGGACAGGAATGTTAGTTCTACCACAGGGCAGAGAAAGCAGACAGAGTTTTACTCGGAATTAATGAGAGCAGCCAGACCTGAGGAGGTTATGCCCTGCCAGCATTGCAATACTAATAATATCCTTCTATTCCTTATTGTTCCAAAACAAACAATCAAAAAAGAGCCTTGTCCCTACTAACACTACTTTTTCCTTTTCTAAAATATATGTATGACCATTCCCTGACTTTTTTTCTACACTCAAGTGTGTTAAAGTCAATACCTGCCCTCATTTCTGAATCACAGGAGCACTGTGAAAACCACAAAATTGGTCAGTAATTACACAAATAGAAAAGTTCTGTACTGATGGATTTTTAGCAAAAAAATCTTAAAAGGATCATCAAAGAATATATGCAGTAGTTCTACATTTATATTTCTCTGGTTTTACTGATGTCAGTTTATTCACTTAAATTGACTCAATCATGACATTTGGAAAATATTTTTTACAGTATTTTGAGGCTCTCAGTATAGCATTCTGTAGTATATTTGAACAAGAGTCTTGTAGACAAGAAAATATTAACTTCTCCTTAGGTGTTCCTGCATTTTAACACTGTAAATTCTAAGAAGAGTGAAACAAAATTTTTGCTAGAAAAGCTTAATATTGAAATACTTTTGCCATAGATACTCCCATAACATTTTTGGAGAGACTACTCAGAGCAACTACAGCACCACTTTTAACCTAGACATTCTCCTGAGTTCAGAAAAACTTCCAAACCTCTCACTTCCAGCATGTTAATCCACCACTGATTATATTACACGCATGTGAAATTTGAGGGAGAAATCTCTCAGCCGCATTTTTGCAACCTCATTAATGTCATTCTGCCCCTCCTTTTTATGCTTGCCTCTCCCTTTTTTTCACAAACTTGGTAATGAGTGAAATCTTCTTGGTATGAATCTACAATGACTTTGCATAGTTAAAGTGGTTTTGTTTTCCTATTCTTCATTGTTTTCTTGAAAAATCTGCACTTTGATCTTGAAGCTGCCTTACCCCTGGCACAGCTCTCATTCCGGTGGTGCCTGTGGATTCTTTGTGAATGAAGAGTAAAAGTGGAGTTTCTAAGCACATGAAAATGTGAGAGTTGCGATTCAGATGAAGTACAGAAGTTTGCTGTTTTGTTTTCAGAAGAATGTGCACCCTCTGATCAAACTCAAAACAGAAAACATTACATTTCACACGGCTTGCCACAAGAGCTATGACTTTCTCCCCAGGGTTATTGTGAAGAAATTTTGCATACAACTTAGGTGCAAGTTAGCTGAAAGAGTGAAAATGGATTGAAACAGTATTTCTCATAATTATGATATCTTCCATCAAAATTTAAAAACAGGACAATCAAAATGACTTTAGAAAAATATCTATTTTCCTCAGATCAGTTTCAAATTGAAGTTTTAATTATGTTATAGCACTGAAAGTAGACAATTCAAATCATTAGAATTTCTTTTGCCACACAGGTTTTATGTGAAATTCTATTCCTACAGAATACAGTGTGCTCTGCGGCAGGGAGCTGGTGACTGAGGGGTCAGGGAGAGCTGTTTTCCTTGAACACTGCATTACAAGGGTACGCTTTAGATACACTTTGATAACTGGCAATGATTTGACATATACCATAACGTATGAAAATAAAAACTGAGAAGGTAGAACGGTAAAAAAATAGACAGTTTCAAACTAGATTTCTCCTTCTGGGATCTTTGTTCAAGTTGAGAAAAAGTATTCCCATCAGCTGTTGTGGGTTTAGAAATGCCTTATTTTTGTGGAAAAAGGCAATGGAATGCCCACAAAGATCTTTTTATTCAGAGAATTTGCACTAGATTAATAAATACAGTACTTACCTATGGCATGATATAGTTGTGCTGCTTCTTATTTTTCATTCCATATTTGTGTTTGCAAAAGTTGATATTTTGGCACAGCAGGAATCTCATGTTTGCCCTCTAGCCATATACACTCCTGGGTCATACAGGCAACCACACTGGGAGCTCCCTGGTACCCTGCCAAAAACCTCAATCCTGCAATCAAAAGCAATATTTTCTTCATGGACAAGAGGCAATTCAGTTTCTGTGCGTGTTTGGTTTGGTCCTAGTGTGATGAGCAGTTTAGAAAACACTCTGTATTTGCAGGGTGATTTCATAACTCCATATGGGCAGTGGAGTAAGAACACTCACAGAGATTTGTGTTCCAGACACTTAGCACCATAATCATGGCATCTGCAAACTCTGTGTGTTCAAAAATCCACATTTGACTGTGTATATCAGAAGGTTTGGTTTCTGACTATGAGACCAGCTTATTTTGGGTTACAAACAACAACAGGATCTTATGTTTGCTGAATTGTGCCCAGATTCGGTGGTGGCTTCGTTGTGCTAAGACTGACATACTGGTAGACTAAGGACAAGGAGTTATTTTAAAAGAAATAGAAGGAAGGTTCCTTCATTTTTATATTGATTTAGCATCTGATGACAAATGTTGAAAAGCCTCAGCAGGCTAAGCCCAGCCTGATGATATCTAGTTGGGATGGCCTGATAATGAAGGGAGATAAAGCACCTCAGAGAATCCAGATAGCACCCAGGTCCCCAGGGCAGGTTGAGCCTTTTGTGTCATTTAACCACAGAAAAGACAGTGACTGTGCCCTGAAGGGCTTTCTGTCTGAAGACTCGGAATAGAGTAGGTTGTACCACACAAATCAATTTGCTGGGGAATTGGCTCTGTTGAAACATTTGCATGGAATGCGCTGTCTGTCTCTTCTTCTGAGTCTGGAGACTGGGGAGGGAGTACCTTTAAAAGGAACACAGGAATGGGAAACAGCAACAAAATATAGCTGGAAATTTGCCAGGAGGCTGAGGCCTTATGGGGGGATTTGGTGGAAGATAAAATTACGTCGGGTTATTTATTGAATTTTAAGAAGCAGGCTTTTCAAACCACAACTATCATAGAGAGGTGGTTTTAATCATGTTTTGGATTTTAGTGATAAAGAGAAAAAAGAAAAGATACAAGGTTCTTACAGCAATAGGTATTAATTTATGGTGTCATTACTTTATCAACTTCAACTACTGTAAATTAGCCTGGACCTATGCATTGAATTGTTAGGACTAGTCATACATGCAAGTTTCCCACTGAATCCTGTGAATTTGACTCAATTTGCCAGAAATGTTTTAAAAAGCACTTGCAGGAAAGCTCTGCTGGCAAGAGAGGAAGTGTGGCAAACACTGCAAGGAGCGCACTAGTGAGTAGTCAAGGATGAGCAGGAGCTGCAGCTGTGTGAGCTGGCACAGCTGCAGCCAGAAAGGACACACAGCCCCTGTCTGCCCTAAAATATATTCTAGTACAAGCAGGTATCGCTGGTGGAGCATGCCAGCTCTGCAGGGAACATGTGGAAAAAGCAGAAGCAAAGGAGCAGAACTATCTCACTGCCTGTCCAGTAGTACAGATGACATAGTTTGACTCAGATGTAAACTGTATGTTTTCCAGACAGGGCTCAACATCTTCATGTAGTCACACTGAGTAAAAAGCTGGGGAGATCTGGCTGGCGTTTGTATTGTGCAGGAATTTAAGATCATATGGCTGTACTCCTAGGGTTCAAAATTTATATTTTCTGTATTCTGCTATGTTAAAGAAATAGAACAGAGAACACTTCCCTACTGTTTGGAGAGACATATTTCAAGTGCAGTTTACTAGTATTTCTATAAGACACTCAGGGTAGGAGACAAATGGAGTGCTAATAATTTTTTTTCAGTTTTTGGAATTTTGATGTCTTTTTTGTACCATGGAAAAAAGTACTTTTTTCAGTACTTGTGATTTTGTCTTTCCTTTTCAGTAGTAAAGATAATTTCATTTCCTTTTCGTTAGTTTCTGCTGTTAGTTTCTGTTGATTTACTGCAAATACAGTAACTTTTACACAACTGTTTATGATGGTGACACTAGGAAATGAACACAATGTGTCCTCATCTTTGTTAAGCTGTAATAGTTGACTGTCATCATTCTTTTTTTTTTTTCCCCACTCCTATGACTTTGGGGCAGCTGCTGAGCATTTTTTGGTCCCATTGATAGGTTTGCACACCATCTCCACCTGCATTAGCCTCCAGGGCTCACTGTAAAATACTTATAAAAGGCAATTAAGCAGACTGGGCATGTGAAAGCTTCAATAATAAACTCCACTGACCTTTCTGGTCGGTGCATCTTTGATCATTTTATCTTGATTTTCTCAACAGCTCTTTTTCTCAGAGTTGTTTTTTTCTTGGCTCTTCTCTTGGCAGAACAGCTGCTTCTCAGCCACTGGGTATGGCCTTATTTTATTTATTCCTGCCTTTAACTTTTGTAGGGCAGCCAGATACATGGGGATGGGTGTTATATAACAAATACAATAAATAAATAAAGCCCAATTTGCAACGTTTTTGCTGTCTACAGTGAAAGCTGTGGTCATGGAGAAAGGAGTTCATTACACAAAAATGCCCTGTTTGATCCTGCTAGGGCAAATGGCTAAAAAAACTGGAGGGCAGTTTGAATATAAAGCTCGAACTCTGAAAAGCAAAATTAGCAGAAACTCAACTGGTTTAGGAACAACAGCTAGACTTGCTGAGTGATTTTGTTAAAAAATAAATTTGAAGCATAGAATGTCTCTTTAGACCAAACAAGTCACTGAATTTAGAATTAAATTCTTAATCCTTCCAAATTTAAAATGGTTGAAACTCAGGTTGCTTCTGGCACTGGCCACTGAGAAGCAATGCCAGAGTCTCAGTGTACTGTGGAAAGTTGATTATGCAGAGCCAAAAGACTGATCAAGGATTCACGCACTGCAAGCAGTCACTGAGTTTATTTGAAACACTAGGATAGATTTTATAGTGTTTAGAACTCTAAAAGAGTTTGAAAGAGGAGGTCAGCAGGGTCTGTTTTTGCAGTAGGCTCTGGGGCTTGAGAAGAGCCCTTTGCTAGTGTTGCCAGACTTTCCAGATGCTTTTAAATACTAAAGACTATTTCTTCCTAGCTTTCACTTCAATAATTCTCTTGCCCTTTCCCCTACCATTTCCCATTTTGCCCTTTCATTAGTCTTTCTTTCTTCCTATGTCATTACTTCTCCTTGCTCCTTCTCATTACATCTCTTCCCTTGAACCAGTTCTTCCTACACCCAAAGGCTAAACACACTCTTTGAGATCAAATACTATTTGTATTATTTTTCACTTAGGGCTAAGTTGCCATATTGAGTGGAGAATGTCTCCTAAGGTGCATGGTAATGTATAAGAGATTCATAATTGTTTTGTTTAAAATCAGAGTAAGAGAGGCCTGTTGATAAAATTTAAGTGTACAGTCCAAACAGAATCTTTGCTGTTGCTGGCCTTGTAACTCAGTGTCAGTATCATAAGTACCTTTATCTCTGTTAGGAGCAGCATGTTTTCACAAGATATATTAGTGTGTCCTTGCAGAAGCCCTGCTACATTAACAAGATGACTTTTAGTGTATAACCAGTAGGCCAAAGGAGCCTATTATTCCCTGTCATCTGGCACAGTTATACCTCAGTCAGACAAGTGTCATGCCTTGCACTCTCAAGAAAAACATCAACTGGCTGGAGAAGTCCAGCGGGGAGCTGTGAAGCTGATCATGGGGCTGGAACACATGTGACATAGGAGGAGAAAACTAGGGCAGTTCTGCCTTCAAAAGAGCTAAAAAGGAGGCAGATCTTACTGCTATCTTAAAACATTTCACACATGGGGGGTTGTAGAGAAGATGGATGTATTCTCTTCCCAGAGGTGCCCAATGGAAGGACAGAGGGCAATGGACATTAGCTGGAACAAGGGACTTCATGTGATATTGTTTTTTAATGAGATAGTAATAGACTGAAATAGGGACCAGAGAGGTTGTGGAGTCCCTGTCAGTGGAGATACTCAAAATTTCACTGGACAAGGTTGTGTGCGGACTGATTTGTCATTGTGTTGACATATGGTTGACTTATTTTGTTGGGAGCATTACCTTGAAAGACATAACAGGATGCAGCGGCATACTACAGATAAAAACCACAAGACAGGTAATAGTAAGAGGGATCAAAACTACCTTCAGCTACCAAAGTGATTTATATTTTGCTGTAGAGAATGTAATGTTCTTTCAAGATCCTCTGAGATGTGCATCATCACAGAGTAGACTCAAGCTGATTTCCAGTCTCTGTCTTGAGATCCAGCAGGCCAGACTTGGGCATTTAGGTGAAGAGCATAGGGGATGTATTTGTGCTGGAAGTAAATTTCTTTGACAGCCATACAGTGGCTTTTCTGTTGGAAAGTGTAAAATGTGACATATAAAGAATACTGGGGCGACGATATTGCTGACGCAGGGAGAAAAAATACTCAGATCTTTCAGGGCAGTGGTGCACTATTTCTTGCGTTCCAGATATGAATATTACCATAATTCAATCACTATTAAAAGTGTTACTTTACTCTGTTAGTAAATTTAAATCAACACAAGTATTTGATGGAGGAAAACAATGAGTCCCTTTGGATCTGAAGTTACAAATAAAGAGGCTATATGCAATGAATTACTTACATGCAATTAATAAACATCAGAATTGAGCTTGCATAATTAAAAATTCTTATAGAGAAAAGCCTTAAGTCTATACAAAATTGATGCTCTGAACACAACCAGTTTCAACAGGGTTTAATTGGAAGACTTTTCCTATTTTATTTCCTTTATGGTTCCTGTAAAGTATTTAGCTTTAGGAGATAGAATTAGAGAGAGTGTTCTATTCTGTTTTTGTAACTGTGTAAACTTATACTTTATAAGGGAACAACTTAGGAATAAGTCTGATCTCATGGATAAAAATGGCTAGGAAACTCGTCATGCCAGCTACAGGAATAATTTGGTAGTAAGATATCCTAATTCAGTGGTCTAGAAGGAATTCAAATTCCTTGGCAAATTTGGAGAAGATAAGAATGAGATCATTTACATCCACTTCTGTGCCAAATAAACCCTCAGGACAAATTCTTCTCTTCACTCAGAATTTCCATGTAAATAAATGAATAAATATTACCTTCAATTTCTCTACCCCCAAGCACACATTTTTCCCCCCCCCCTTTTCTTCCCTTTATTATTTCTTTCTTTTCTTCTAAGGACCAAGGCACAGGGATGTCTTGCTGTGGGTTCCAAGTGGCCTCAGGTGAGAGCTGCATAGCTGAAAGTGCATCTGGAATGCAGAGCATGTCAAGTTTGGACAGGTAAATAGTTTTGGTTTAAAGCATTTGATACTGCAGATGTTGCTTAAAACAGACATAGACATCCTAGTTCTGCAAAAATTATGCTTTGAGTGCATAAATTCTTCTTTGATTTTGCCAAATATGGGGACTAAGAACAAAAGAGGACTAAATAAGTTTTATTTAGGCTTCCTGAACATTGGAAAGGGTATGTTTCTTGTCCTGCAACCACACTTAGAGTCATGAGAAATGCAAAAAAGAAAACAAGGCTTATTTAATTAATGTTTGAAATTTATTTCTACTCTGGTTAATCTTCTTCTGAAATGGTAAAGTAAGAAATTGTAGAATCATTGACTTCAGTACCTGCAGAACATGATTAAAGCATTAGCGATGACTACACGCTGTCATTTTATTTGCACACAAATTGTTTCATCTGAGGGATTTGAAAATTCAGGAAATGCCATTACTAGAACTCAATTACTAGAAATCACATCCTCAGTGACATTTAGAGAATCTTGAACAAATATTTCTTTTCATGCTTTTCCTTTGGTCTGAAGTTTTCCTTTGGCAACATGAAAAACAGGTTCTTTTATTTTGCATTCGTTAGCACTTGGATGTCTATAAAGACCCTTAACAATAAGTAGGCAAAGGACTGAATGCCTTAAAACCTGGAGAAACTTTTTAGGGCTAACTAATGTTGCATATTAAGTTCTGAAACTGAAGAAAAGTAAAGAAAGCGATGCTATTTAGTACCAGCTATTCAAAGATTTGTGTATCCAGACTAAAGTAAGAGTCCAAAGAAGAGGAAGATAAGATCATAGCTATACTCTATGGAGTGGACAGAGTAAAAAAAATCTGTTTAAATGTATCTGGCCTTTTTTGGGACAGATTGTATTTCTAGACAGAAAAAGACTGAAATAATTTTATAGAAAGAGGGCTTATATTTACAGTGTTAACTGAATATATGTTTTTTTAAAATCTCATTTCTGTTTCCCATATGATTTTGTAATCACCTGATTTACCCTGTGGTGAAAGCAGAATGTTTTCTGCAGACATCTTTATTGACTCTACAAAAACCATAGTACTCTAAACATGTTTCACAATTGTCTTTCATATGTGATATAATGCCAAAATAGCCCCCTCCCCAAAAACAGAACACAACCAGCATTTTCCAATAACAAGGAAAGTGTTTGAATCACTTGATTGCTCTGCTAAAGATAAAGCAACCAGTCTTACATCATTTTACACTTTTAGGAGAAAACAATGATCTGTGTGTCAATGTTGAAATTCTAGACTTGGTATTTTGTTGTTAACATCCGATATGAATTAAGCTATATCTCACACAGTTCTGACATTCCAGCAGCAAGTCCAGCCTGTCTCCTCTTTGCTCCCTGTATTGTACTGCCCTTGTCTCACTTCTCTGACTCCCGTTGCCCTTCTCAGTGTTTTGTGCATTATGTAGGTGGGTGCAGAGACAGTGGGATGATCTGATGGGAATGCAGTTTTTCTCCCCCTGCAATGTTGGTTTAAGTCAGTTCAGCTTCCTGATCGAGGTGACTGTAGTGCCAAGGAAGAAACACTGCTAATGCAAGGGAAGGAACAAACACCCACAGGCCAAGAGGAGAGCTGTTCTGCCTGTTAGCAGCATTCAGCTTTAGCTGCACTTAGCTGTACCATTATATATCCTTAATCTGTAGTTCCTTGATTTCTGTAAGCCTTTGCTCAACTTGCTGTCTGCAGTCTTATTTGCCAGAATGAATTCTAGCCAAGCTAAACAGTTGGCCAGTTTGAGGGACTGATCTGGCTGAGAATTAATAGCATCAATAACAAAACTGCAAATTTTCAGCTCAGTCACCTCCATGATTAGGAAGTGTCTCCCATGGTAAATGTGGCAGCACCACATGTGTCCTAGGGCTCTGAGTTCTGAAGCCTCATAACTGCAGCTTTCAGGCAGGCAAGGCACAGAACTCTGGGATTTCTTTCTCACACCTTAGCATCTCCTGCCCCCTGGATGTATTGCCTACTTCTTAGACTGACTGCTACTTAGAATTGTAATTCCCTGTCTGTCACTGTATAGGGAGTTTATCAGCAGCTTGAATTTTTACTTTTAGACATTGAAGTGTTAAGCATTGCAATACCAAACTAATTTTTTGGATTTCACCTGATGAATGAGATTAGCAAACAGCTCATGAAAGATTGTAGAAGGTACCTCAATCCTTCAGTCACTTACTTGATTGTGGTGATAGGGGTGGAGAAGAGGAATGAAATATTTCTGTGATTATTTTTGTCTGTAAAGAAGTCCAAGTAATTTGTCAGCTCAGACCTGACATCACTTTAAGATGTTTTTCAGAGAATAGTTTTTGATATAAGCCCATGTTTTCAAACAATGCTAGCTCATACCAGAATGTTTCATCTTCTAATATAATACAATCTTTATAGATAATGTATAAAAAAGAAGAAAAGAACATTATCTGATTTCCTTGCTGACTATATTGTTTTCTCAAGGAAGTTTTCATTGGTTTGTTTGGTTATTGAGAGTGTATTATAAATCTATGTGGAATAAATGGCTTCCTTGTGTCTTAGATATAAATTCTGAGTTTAGGCTCCTGCTTACAAAGATAGTAATGTAAAAATTACCTTCTTGGTCACAGTGCTTTGAAAGAAAATGTAAATGTGATGTGATCATCTTACATCTGCTTTGTATGCAAATCAAGCATTCTGCAAAGCTGAGTATTTGCTAGCAATCCTGTGACTCCTAATATTTTATAATACTATTGCTAAATATTGTTAATTGTGATTGTGAGTAGTTAAATTGGTCACTTTCTTGACTTTTTAATGGTTTCATCTTTCCATGGCTGATAACTGAGATTACTGAATAACTGCGAATAACTGTGGTTTTGACTGGGTGAAAGTTAATTTCTCCCATAGTATCTTGTATGGCTCTGTGCTTCCGATTTGGGCTAAAAAAAATGTTGATAATTCAGGGATGCTTTTGTTATTGCTGAGCAGTGCTTGCATGAGGGTGAGGCCTCTTCTGACTTCACCCCACCACTGAGCCAGCTGAGGGTGCACATGAAGTTTGTTTGGGGGGTAACAATGCAGCCAGGACAGCTGGCCACAAGCTGACCACTTCAAAAGGGACATATGACATACGTGATGTCACACTCAGAATACAAGCTGGGGGAAGAAGGAAGGGGGGAGACACTTGACATTTGTCTTCCCAACTCACCATTGTGATGGAACCCTGCTTTCCTGGGGTTGGCCCATGGGAAGCAGTGAATTAATTCCTTGCTTTGTTTTGCTTACATGCACAGCTTTTGCATCTCCTGTTAAACTGTCTTTATCTTAACCCATGAGTTTTCTTACTTTCACCCTTCCAATTTTCCTCACCAGGGAAGTGAGTGGCTGTGTGGTGCTTGGCTGCTGGTTGGGGTAGAACCATGAAAAAAATACACTAGCAAAACAGGTACTTTTAATCTTTGCAGACATTATTTATAGAAACAGATTCGTGATACTCCTGTCCTGCTTATTCTGCAGGCCACATAGAGACCTCTTGAAAATGGTTATGAGAAGAAAAAAAGTTGTTATTTCTTGGTTTTTGTTTTGGCAGTTTGACTGTTGGCTTGGCAGGTTAAAAACCCCACTCTATTTGTGTCCAAGAGAGGTCATCCATTGCTTACTCTCTAGAGGAGGATTTCAGAGTTTATACACTTTCCTCTCTGTCACACTGATGTCTAAGAACTTCTACTCTACTCACCTAAAGATCTGTCTTTCAAGTCTTGCAGCCTATATTTTAAGCATTACAAAAGTCTTGCCCGTGCTGGCAGCTGAAGTATCCCATTACTTCATGGACACCCTTAAGATGTTCACAGGAATACCATGTGCTCTCAGAAGGGTCACACCTTCCAGTCTCCATGTGGTGCTCTGTCCTCAAACTGTCTTCTTACTCAGGCTCAATCTGTACCCATCTCTTCTGCAAATTAGGATTTCTGTTAACATAACCCAATAAGGATGGTGACACTTTGGGGGAAGGTTTATCACTTCCACATAATTTATAAAAACAAAAAACCAGAAATGCCTAGTTTGAAAAGTCTTCAATCCAAGAAACAGACACAACCTGCTAAGGGCTATTGATTTTTCTTACTTTCTTACTACCTAAGAGCTATCAATTTTTTGAATGAGTAGAATACTATTTTCCACCTTGTGACCTGGAATTTAATTTGAAACCTGAAGCCTAAATTGAAACTTAAAATATTTATAAATATGACAGTGCTGGTAACTGTTAATATATGAACAAAACCAACATATTCAGATTATTTCGAGCCTTCTGGGACTGAACATAGTATTGATGTAAATTCCTGTAATTTATTTGTGTTGCATGTCTTTTAACTTAGAATTTAAGATAACTCGATGTCTCTCATGGGATATTTCAGAACTATAAGGCAATGATTTTGCTTTCACATTTGCCATGGCTAGGTATTAACATGCTTATGCTGTCAACTGCAGTTCATGACAATATATGTACTAAATGTCAGTATCTCTAAGTGAGGCCTCTGTTTCTCGATCTTCCCTCTGCAAAATGTTTGCTCAGCTCATTAGACTGTCTGTACAGAAGTCTTTTGAAACTAAATACACTAAGAATTTCCTGAACAATAATAACTTGAATGATCCATGTAACTTGTAAAAACTGTGATGGTAACTGATTTTAAATGAAGGGCTATTAAAAGGAGGGGTTTTTTTGTCTGCAGTATAGTGAGAATTAAAAAGAGTTCTGCGGAAGTGGGAAACTTAACCTCATGGGGTAAATTAGGATAGCCTGATTCATTCTGTTAGCTTTTTTCTCCTTAAGCAGGCCCGAGCCTTAACTCACTGAGTAAGAAAGGGGAATGGAATCTAGTCCTGCAACAAGGCAGCTGAAGTAAAAATGTTTTCTCTTCCTGCAATTTAGTGCAAGATGTATTTTCAATTCTTTATCTTTTTTCTCTTCTCTTCTCTTCTCTTCTCTTCTCTTCTCTTCTCTTCTCTCTTCTCTTTTCATATTTTCTTTTCTAGTGTCAATTTACTAAGTGTTGCCATAGCAGCCAGCGTTGCCATAGTAATTGTAAACAAGTGAATTATATGACCAAAAAAGTTGGAAGAGATAAAGTACATAAACAGCAGCCCTGTGGGCAGTTCCTGTCACAATCGGAGAGTGAAGGGAGCATTTAAAAAAAATAAAAACCGTGAGTACTCACCATCCCTAAGTGGCACATAAAAATAAATAGAAGTTTCCATTGACTAGGACTCAGTTACAAGTGGTGGCTCTCACTTTATTGCAGTCAAAGCTGCAGACATTTTATAATCCCTCCACATTTTCTGCTGTTATTTTCTCTGGAGTTACATTCAGACCTGTTTGTAATTCACCAGAAAACAGAGGAAAATAATAATTTTTAAAACCTGTTTCATGATTTTGTTCTTCATTTTTGTTGTGTGACAGGGTAGCATAAGTTGGTATGCTCCCATGAATGATTTTCCAATTTTTTTCCTTTCCCTGAGAATTCTGAAGCTCACATTCAAAAGTTGCAATTCTTATCCCCACAAAAAACTGCTAAAAAGGTCTAGAATTTTCTTGCTAATTTAGCTGGACTTCATGTCCAGGGCATTATTACACCAAAGATATAACATGGTATGACAACACTCAGTATGAAACAAGGAGTGTTCAGTTAGATTAAAGAAAGAGAACAAAGAGAAAAAGAATAAGAAAAAGAGAAAGAGAAAAAGAGAAAAAGAGAAAAAGAGAGAAAGAGAAAGAGAAAGAGAAAGAGAAAGAGAAAGAGAAAGAGAAAGAGAAA
>VZTB01000841.1:20439-117160 GCA_013397245.1 Thryothorus ludovicianus | reverse complement strand
TTAATTTAAGCATTGTTTTTGCTCTGTAAGTTATCCAATAACATATAAAGAATAGTATTTATACAGAGGGAAGAATTATGGAAAAAAGGCATTCCTCTTCCAGTTTTGACTTCAGTAAACAGAGTAAGAGGGTATGTATGCTTATGGTGATGGGTTTTTTTAAGGTGAGGTTTTTTTGAAAAATGAACCATTCACAGCTATTTGGGAATATTTCAACAATGCGCTCTTTCTGTGTCTTGTTATTTAACAAAATAAAAGTGAAACTTCTTCACCTTTGCTCATAATTCTTTGAATAGCTCTTAGTTCAAAGGTCTTAGTTCCCTTCACTGGGAAGATAAATGTGTATCATTTCAGAATAAAAAGACAGAAATCTTTTTCACATGACTTAGATCCTTGAACTATTAGCAAGTAATCCAAACACAACATCTGAGTTACCTCAAAAGTTTTCAGACTGAAGCTAAGGAGCACTGAACAGGAAAATCGACAACACCATCAAAATATAAATACTTATATTTTAATATGCCAGAGTCATAATCCAATCTTTTTTTCTTGAATCTGTTGAACAGACTGACGGGCAAAATTCTTGACAGGCGATGTTCAGACATGATGCATAAAAATGATCTTTAAAATTAAGCATTCATAATCTTTCAGTCCTTCTGCTCAATATATTTTAATCAGGTTGAATAACTCTATCCCTGTTCCAGGCTTTTTTCCTCATTTTTAGTTACACACAATATACATTAAATATAATAGAAAGGATCACAGGTCATTACTTAAGACTCAATTCAACTTTAGGTGTGTGCACAAAGTAGAGTTCTGCCACGCCTCCGTCACATGACACTATCACACTTCTAATGACAAATAATCAAGAACCTTGAAAACTTAAAAGTCCAGTAAAGTTTCAGTACCCTTTTTACATTTGTCAGAATTTATAAATAATAATGGTTTAATTGTTTGTGCTTAGAAAACAGAATAGCAAAAAGCAGGATTAATAACTTTTTTCAAGCCTAACACTGATTTTCCAGTAACACAGTTTAAAATGTAGTCTGGCAGCTGCTCAGACCTTTCTAATCAGAGAAAACACTGTAGACGTTGACAGACTAACCACATCCTAAGTCAGCCTGCAATCTAAACAGGTCCCTCAAATTGTTCTGGTAGGTTCAGCAGTTGTATGTCATAGCCTGGAAAAAGTGATTGCTGCTGCCACGTTAGTATTTCAGCTCATAGCAATTTCTCTGAGCTAATCTCACACACCATCTCAGTGATGCTGCTTCAATGAAATATGACAATGAAATTGCCCTCATCTGAACAGTGAAAATATTTACAGCACTATTCTTAAAATAGCGTTATTACCACCGTGTCTTTGCAAAGGTTAAAAGGGAAAAGAATGAAAAGACAATCCAGCCTGGTTACCATCTCTGCACTCTTCACCAAGCTGCTACATGTCATGAAATTCACAGGCCATGGGGCTGAGGGTCAGGTCTGCACTCCTGCAGTGGGGGCAATCATTCTATAAACTACAAAGGTTTCAGTGTACTCCAGGAGTTAAAAAGCAGAGTGCACTTCTGCTTTCTACATCTTCTACAGAAATTTTAAATCTACTGCTTATATTAAAACCTATCAAATGTTTGCCGATCTCAACACTGGCTTAATGTTTTCGAGAATTTCATTAAAATGTTCTTCCTAAATATTTTGTAATTAATTTTTTAATTTAGAAGTGGCACTTGTAACCAGGATTTTACTTTTATGATCTGAATTTGAGAAAAAAATCTGGTTTTAGTTTGGAGGTTTTGTGGGTTATTTTGGCTTGGTTTGGTTTTTTTCTGAGCATTATGTCTTTGTTTTGATTTTGTTCATTCATTTATTCCAAGCACTTTAAACTATTTCATTGCTGTTGGAAGTATCACCGGGTATTCCATGGGATGGAAACACAATTGTTTAATGTTCTGAGAGCTGAAAGGCTTAAGCTTGCTTGGCAATATTGAATACAGAGCAGACCAAATAACTTCTCACACATAACCTAGAGTTTATTATATAGCCACCATAGTTATCAGTATATTTTTCTGATCTCACAGTCCCATAACATTAGAAATTTTACTTTTATCACAGGCAACTACTCATCTGGTAAACATTGAAATAGAAGTATTCCATCAACTCTGCCTGGACAGTATTTTGAAGTGGAAAAATGAAAACAGATTCTGGAAGAGTAGGAATGCAGCCTTGTGGTCTGTAGAGTGGATCTTGTTTCTGAGTTATGTGGAAATTTCTATATTTTGTGTAGATCAAGATGACCCTCAATTTTTTTTACTGAAAAAAATATTATTTTATTATTGGACCACAGGGTGGAAGTGACAGCTACCAGCTTTGCTAAAGAGTCTTAGTGTGATCTAAATCCTTTCAACATGAGGGTCTCTTCATCTACAAGTATGATCTAAGCAGAGACACCTTTTCTGGATCTGTAAAATGCTCTGAGATCCAGGAACAGAAGCTCCTTATTATTATTTCACAGTGCTTTTCAGCAAGACAGATCCCAAAACAATTAGCAAGTCATGTAGTTTAAATTATTTTCCTCCAAGAGGAAATTACTTAGAAGATATGGGCTAGGTTGTACCAGAGGAACATCCACATCTGCAGTCAGGCAAGGTGAACTCCACATTCCCTGCCAGCCCTCAGCTCTGCTCCATAGACATCATAACAAGATGTGCTTCAAAATATAAACTGGAGCCATGTGGTGACTTTTGGTAAATAAGACAAATTTTACAAAATTAAATTTGTCAGAATACCTAGCCCTTTTTTTGCAAGAAATGCTAAAAGAGGAGATATATAAATGCTGAGGACAATGACAGAGATATACTTGTGATTAGATTCTGGCAACTTTTGAAGATGCATTCTTACACCATCATCCCATTTACAGTACATGCTATAAAGACTTCTGGAATAAAAAAAAAAAAAAAAGCTTAAGCCCTTAACATAACTAAAATACCGAAAGGCAATTTTCTGTGAGAAAGCCTTACTTCTCTGAGCATAAATCTAATTCTTTGATGAAATAAATGGTTTTAAAAAATAACCGTACTTCATGAAAGTGCATGTTTAGAGTCCCAAGCACTGTTTGATTTTGTACAAGCAATTTAAAGTACAATTAGCAGTAAAATAGCCAGTTGTTAAGGCCGCCAATAAATTAAAGCCAGAATACAATGGTGACTTGTGCTTAGTATGCAGATCATCTAAACGCCAACTGCAGAGGCCAGCATTAGGATTCTGGACACCTGGTCTGCTCTGGCGGTGAATAAAATGCAGGGCTGAATGTTGGGCTTCAGCCGTACACTTCTAGTGATTAATCCTCTTTGTAATGGTCGATTTACATGTTAGAAGATCTAAAAGACAGGAAGTACAGTGTCTGGCTTTGAGTCTTGGTTCAAGAGATTTCTGTTCATCTTCCTATGGCAGGAATTGCAATTTATTACCTGCTATTTTGTAGCTTGCTTTTGAAAAATTTTCGTACATTGTACAGTGATTCAGCAATCAACAACCATGAATACAGTTCAGATTGTTTGTATGCTGTGTTTTTTACAGCTAAAAATAAGACTATTCATGATATATATTAGAAACTGAATATTGTCTGCATAGTGTGACAGCACTATGATTGTGACTTAAATATGGGAAAAAAAAATGTTCAGGTGAATCTCTAGCTATTTCATTCCTAAAATATAATGTATTCAAGCCTGAATGAACTTATTGTGCTTTTCAAATTCTTACAAATATTACTAAGCCAGTTATAAACCTGCTTGACTGTTCAGCAGTCAATCACCGTGGGTCACACAATAGGCAAAAATTTGTTAAGGTAACCCAAAACCATGAAGGTGTTCTCCATATCTTAGAGGTTCCACACTCCTTAAATGAAGCCTGTGAGCAGAAGAAGTACAAATCTCAGTGTCCCCACAATCACCAAACTCCCCCCTGGGACCTCTGCACTGGACTGACTGGACTTAACAGCAGAGGGGTGGAAACAGATAATCCTTAAGGTCGCTTTCAACACAAACCATTCTATGATCTCCGAACCTGTGACTTTTCTTCTGAATCAAATTGTGCCCTGATGAAGGACAGGGAAGTCACACAAGAAAAATCATGCTAGCCAGCCCAGCTTCTCTCCTGGGCTGTGCCATGGCATCTGCACAAGGTGCACTCATTAAAATTCAACAACCGGTGTGTCGCTGAATATACTGTGGTTTCTGAGCCCGTTTACTCTGCATGAAGTCACTTCAGTCTCCCATGTCACTGACTCAGACTGGTGCTTCTTTTTTGATGGTCATTCATTTTCTTCCCAAATGTTTTGTGCTCCTCTGGGTCTCTCTTTTTCACAGGTTCTTTTGGCCAGCACTTTAATTACTTGCATTAGCTGGAGTCTACACTCCTGTCAGGTATTTCCTGCGAATCTTATCTTTTCCAGTAGAGCCAAACACACAGATGAGATTTTGTTTGTAGCTCATTAGTGGCAAAATATGGCATGTTATGCTAGATGCAGAATGACTGCTAGTGAATGCATTTCTGATCTAAGAAGTCTTCAGACTGCACTCAAGCTGATAGGTATGTTAGCTGCTGCCCACTCAGTCAAAATGTGGAAACAAGTGCACTCATTGTTCTTTGACTGGCGGCTGAAACAGCGACACATCATCCAAACACAAAACCTGGAGAATGACTTGGATTCATCTATAAACAAGGCCACTCTGGTTTCCCCAATTAGGAAAGAAATGTTTGCCAGAAATTTTTGAAGCACAAATGCTGCTAACATATGATACTGACTCCAGCTTCCCTTGCTGTTTCTGAGCCATCTCAAGCTTTGCAATGTGAGCAGATGAAGGATGATGACAGATCACCTTTTCAGTATCTAAAGACTCAGATGTTTGCATGTCAGCGTCTGAGATTTTGGGTTCTTGCTGGGTGTTGTAGAATATCTGTAAAAGGGAAGATGAGAACATAGGTATGTGTATGAATTAAAAATATCTCAGGAGCAGAGAGATGGTGGAAACATTAACATACTGTGATACAAGCAATATTTTCTGTGTGCTGTCTGGAAAGACAACTTTGGGCTTGTGAGCAAGGAATTCCTTGAACTAATCTGATCTTAATGCAGTCAATTCTGCTAAAAAACAAAAAACTACTTAAAAGCAAATAAACCAGTAGCATTCCATGTTGGGTTTTTTTTTTGTTTGTTTGTTTGTTTGTTTTTTAATTAGAGTTGAAGAGGATTTGGGCTGTGTTTATATTCTGGCCACAATGGATAATAGTATTTTCCTCTGTTAAGAAGTGTAGTGCCCATGAATATTTCTTTAATTTTCAGAGAAAAAGGATTAGATTAGCTAATATATGTTGTTTTTTTTCTATCAAATTATTAACCAACAGTATTACAAAGATAAGGAGTTTGGTTTTATCACAAAAAATATTTAGTTCAGCCATATAGTGCTGGCTACTTTTCAGAAGGAATGCCTATTACTGTTGATCTTTGCTAGCTTTCTTCATTCTTAATTCTTTTTTTGAGAGACATGCAGAACTCAGGTGATCAATATAATAGAAGTTTTTACAGTAATTTGGTATCTTTGCGAAATTTCTTGTTTTCTTTTTGTCTTTTGGATTGCATCTGGTGCAATTATCACAGGTGAAAAAAATTAATAACTCAGCAAAAGAAGTTCTTGCTTAGTATTTTAAATAATTTCAAATAATTATAATCAATAATTTAACCAAACTAAAAAAGAAGTGAACATATGGATAGAGGTGGGGAAAATAAGAAAATGAAGTTTCAAGTGAAAAATTAATCTCAGTGAAAACTTGTCATACTCAATAAATAATTTCAGAAGTTTTGAAAACAAAATAGAGATTGTTTTATAAGCGTATTTCATATTTTGTTATTATTTTGAAATCACTTTTCTACATATAACTGAGAAGAGGCAAAACACATGAAAGCAAGGGACAGCATCTTATTTTAGGCAAAATATTATCTCGCTCTTTATTAGGTGAACTGAAGGATCAGTTGTTCACTCAGTCCCACACACTGACTTCACGCCATGCTAATGTACAGCTCTGCCACAGCTGTAAGAAAAAAAAATCAGAAATGAAAAAATTTGGCAAAGATTTCCAAAATTAGTTAGTATTTACCTTACCTTATTTTGCTTTCAATTGTGTCATCCAAACCTTTAGAGATCTATCAGTGGAATTCTCTTTTCATTTATGCCTATCCGAAAAATATTGTCATTGGTGTTTATTTTCCATTAACTCAATCTTTAAGGATAAACAAACTTATATTAACAAGAGGTTCAAAAGTGAGTTAACACTTTTATGAAAAAAAAATTAAAAATTAAAAATTAGAGGAAGCTCTGATTTTAAGGAAATCTAAATATATGCTCTACATTTAGCTCTAATGTATGTTACAATGTAAACTATAAAGTGCTTTCAGTTAGATTTCTTTAGCAGAAAAGGAGACCTTGAAAAAATACACTATATCCCCTTACAGTTTCCAAAGAATTAATCAAATATTTCTAGTCTACCATCTAACTGTATTGGTTACCTTGTGGAATAACATCATAAACTAACTTCTGTCCCTGACCTGCAGTCCTTTTCCCTGTATTTATTCTTTGATAATTTCATAATCTCAAAAATTCCCTGTTTGTCCACACACTTATGTCATATTTCCACATTAAAAGTTCTGATAATTTGACTTCTACTGTGAATTTGACTTTTTTTTAAAAACATTATGGCTGCTGTTGAGAGTTTTTAAGTGGTTTTTGTTTGTTTGTTCATTGTTTTTATTGTTGTTGTTTTTTTCTAATTCGTCTGAATGTACTGCCTAAAGTAATTCCTGTGAAATTTTCTCCTATCAGATAATTCCACGAGATCCACTTCCTTGAACTTGCAAGAAATAAGCTGTAACTTGTATAAACTAGGAGAAGAACACACAGATCGGTAGCTGTAAAATAATACAACAGTAATTATAAGTTGGGCTGGTAGCAATATTTTATGAAGTCTAACTAACTTTTTTGTTGAGAATCAATCATTGTCTGCTTTTAACTTTTTCAGGCTTTTCAGATTGAATGTCTGCCTCAGCTGAGCATTTGGAGGCATGTTTTTGTGTGTAATTCTTCCACAGACAGAAGAAAACTCTCCTCTTTCAAATTAAGGAAGATATCCATCAACCTCTTCTTTGAACAGCCCTACCATCTCTTTACTATGGAATTTGCAGCTTGGCAGAGCGCTTGTAGCTATTCCCATGGAGCTCCACCCACACACAGCCGAGTTACGCTCTGAATTATTTCACTTGGAAGATGCTGCAAGACTTCAGAAGAGTTCAGCACCTTAATCTCGAGGCTGATGGAGACGGCCCCTCACGCTGGCCAGCCTGTACACGTCACTCTGAAAACACAGCTGTGCACGCTGTGCAGTGGCCAAGGCACAAAACCTCTCTCAGCACAGTCACTCCCAGCTGCTTGTGGGCCAGCTCTGCTCCAGGCAAGCAGCTGCTGAGAGCAGCGAGTCTCTGCTGCACCCCAGCTCTGCAGACAGTGCTGGGGCAGGAGATATCTGACAGGAATGGAGTGGAGACAAGGACTGACCCAGGGAAAGTACTGGGGACTGGAGTGTTGACTTGCAGGGGGCAGATGGGCAGGGGGAATGGAGCACTGGATTGGGGATGAGGCTTGGGATACGTGCACACAGAGCACAACACTGTGGACAGGGAGCTGACAAGAAAATGGAAAATGCTACACAAGGCAGACTAGGAGAAGATTTAAGCTGCAGTTCCTTATGAAAGTCAGGAAACCAAGATGTGCTATGTCCCTTAATCCCCATGCCCTTCCTGCTTGCTCCCCTTCCCCCTCTTGCACTCAGTATGTTGTCCTATTCCTTACTGTGACACTGGTAAGTGACACTTAGCTGCCTCAATGCACCATACCCAGCAGAAACTATCCAACCTTTTCCACTCTGTTTGTCCTAAGCAACATTGGGAGACTAAAGTAAAGGGCTCTAACAGGTGCCAATTCCAACACAAAGAGGAGGAGGAGGATGCAGCCCACAGTACAGAAGAGAGTAGGATAAAGTGCCATCACTGGAAAGTCTCCCTTTTTGAGGCACTTTCTTTAGTGTAATTTGTGGAATCAAGTTCTGAGAGGGAATGGATGGATGTCTAAAATGGCAGATAATGGTGGGGCCATGGGCTGAAAGTCAAGGAAATGAAATCTGACAAGGTTCACTTTGGAAGCAAGATGAATTTTAATGGAACAAAAGAGTAGTGATAAGGTCTTAAAGCGGGTTTGACTTATAGAAAGGAATGTTGCTGGTAATGGTGAAGTGAATGGTAATCCAGGAGGGTGAATTTATTTCCTATTAGTTTTTTATCTCTGTATGCTTAGGAACTACAAGTCTAAACATGGAAAAAATGGAAAGGGGAGAACAAAAGATAACCCCATTTGTTCTATAGTAGACTGGGAAGGTAAAGAGAATAGGACTGAAATGAAGATAACGTAGGTCTTTAGGACTATAGCCCCCCTATGAAGGGTGGATGCAATATAGATGTTTGGAAGACCTGTGAGTGTCAATGCATGGCACATGCTGCACAGCACATTAACATAAAGAATTATGGAGAAAGGAGGAGGAGTTGTGAAAAAGAGTACATAAAAGAATGCTCATGTCCCAGTTCTCTGCTTTCCACTGCTCATCTGTGAGCTAGTATCTCTGTGTCTGGCCAAACAGCAATTTATCCTGGTGCCTCTCAGGGTCTTACCCAGGACAGTGATTGTCACTGATGGCTTACTCCTTTAGCACAGTTGCTATGTTGTTAGCTTAAAATAATTCTTCTCCTCTTTTGTTACAAAACACCAAAGATCAAACTATAAAAACAATACCGTAATAAATAAAGGGAAGAATGAAAGAGAATAAAAAGGGCAAACCTCAGGATGAAACCTGGAGGCTTTGTTTTGGTTGCCTGGTTGCTGTTTCTCATTTGCCTTTCAGGGCAAGCCTAGAAAATAATGCAAACTTCAGATAAAATGCCTACAATATGCAAGTTTGTACTCAACAGCTCTATTGTATCAGTAAGGTGATATGACAGTCTCCTTCATTCCATAAGAATGTCATAAAACTTAAATTAACAAAAATGAACAACTCAGATATACAGATAAATGTTAGAAAAAAGCAAGGAAAGAAAAAAAGATCTTGTCAGACAGGAGTTTAATAGCATATAGTAAACTTCTAGTACTAATTCTAAGGGACCAACACTGCCATTATAATTTGAATGAGCATAAAATATTATTTGATACGTAAACAATGCAATATCATGCTTGTATGTGACAAATCTTTATTTATTGCAAATAGAATTGTTACCATTGATACCGTCAAGAGCAAGGAAAAATGCCAAGATGGTCCTATCAGTGGCGGTGTTGAGGACTCACTGGCTTAGCATTATTCCCACACAGAAAGCACTGTTTGCCTTAGCTGAGACCCCAGTGATCAGGGATCATGTTTCGGCAAAGTTACAGATGTTGACTCACTTAAGACTCAGTTCTGATCTAATTTCTTATCTCATTTTTTTTTCTTATTTATGTAATCATTTCAGACCATAAACTCAAGACAAGAACTCCTACGATGCCTGTATGCACTGCCATAGGATTGGGAGGCACCTGGTGCTCAATTGTGGTCATAGAGAAAGGTTTGAATGTTCTTTAGACTGGAGTAACAGAATGATAGCATGAAGGGTAAGGTAATGTATTTCTAGATAACTGAAAACATTCCTAGGAGTTTAACAGTTTGAAAAGCTGTTTCCAGCAGATGAAAAAGAATTTAATGTGTTAGTCTAACCAACGTGGTGAGTCCAGAATTACAGGCATGGTTGCAATAGAACTGTACAAAATGCAGACAGCCTTTTTTGCTTAATGTCAGCTTATTTGTGTATATGCAATGCAAAAATATATTGGGTTTTAGCCATAGCTCTTTGCACACTTACACATTTTTTGTTACGTGATTCTGGCTGTGATGTCAAAATGTTATTGGCACATTTATTGATGTTTCCACTCATTCCTTTTTAAGTTTATTCATTCCTCTATATGTTTACTGCATTTGCATGTATAGGACTGTGTTTACTTGTGTTTCTGTGTGTTTGTATAGAAGGTAGATAGCAATGCGTATGTGAGGGGTGATGATTCACTTCCATAACAGATCCTATTTTGCTATTTCATGTTTATACTTATGTTCCCTCAGTGTCCCAGTCCTTTGTTAGCTTGACAACTGTCGTATTTTAATTTCTTGCAAAATACAGTATCCCAGTTGGTTCACTTCCTCTGTAGATTACTAAAGTTTGGTGAGGGGCACTTTGCTCCCCTCTTTACAGACTGGATGGGGAATTCAAATGTCAAAATATTCATTTCTTAGCACAAGGATTGCTTTCTACTCTAGCTTTGGACACAAATAACACCTTTTCAATGTTAATTAAAGACTCCAATAAAGATATGCTTTAGAAAGTAATGGAAGAATTACATTGCAGGGGAAAATGCAGAAATAATGAGATACTAATCAGTCATTGACCCCTTTTTAACAAATGTACACATTTGTGCAATCAATGCACATAGGGAGAACTGTCTAGGTAAAGAGGTTATTTTGATTATATTAGTTAATTTCATATTGATGTTAGAAATAAAGCCAAGTCACTGGTATATCTAGCATATTTAGCCAAACCCCCCTCAGTAATTAACTTCAAACTGTTAATTAACCTCTAATGTTTAGTCTTCATGTTTTTATATCCCTGCTTTTCACTTTGTAATGTTGTTAAAGATTAGTACTTTCATTACCATAGCAGCCACAGAAACGTGGTACTGTACATATGACACATCTTTCAAAGTACACAGAGCCATGGGAACTGAGGTATGGAGTCTTTGGAGGCAGCAAATGTTTGCAGTAGAAGCAAATCAAATATATCATTCAAACAAATGGTAAAAGTCTCATACTAAGTGATGCAAGACAAAGACTGAGGGTCTGTGCTGCTGTGGGATCCTTCAGATATTTCCTCTTTCTGTTTGTGGCCTGGAAATTTTAGGCATGCTAGTCAAGAGATGGAACAGTATGATTCCTTTGCAATGGAAAATATTTTTCTGAACCCATCAGTAATCTGGGCCTTGTGACTATATTATTTTTACAATACTTACCATTCTAAAACTTCCCATAGTCTTTTGTTTCCAATTGTTATGCTCTTTAATTTGCTTTTATTTGGACATTGTGTAGTATGTTATTGCAGATAACTTTGAATGTCTACAGATACATCTCAACTTTATTCAGTGACTATATACAGTGACTATGTAGGTGAAGAGAGCAAATGTTTTAGAAGTTCCTGCAGAAAAAAGTTGGTTGTTAGCCATGCATCTGGGGACTATTTAGACCTTTTTACTAGGGATTAGCTTAAAATTATTTTTCTTTCATTTTTTTCTATTTTATGCTCAATTTAAAGGGGGTAGAATGTAGGTATCCAGGTATGGAACAACAATAGCCACATAGTTGTGAAGCCAGCTAAGGTTTGCTAGTAATTCCAAGGATTGTTGGTAAGAAGCTGCTGTGACAAAGAACAGGATGTGGCTGCAGAAGAGGCCATACACGGCAAGCACATTTTGGGACAAATGTGCTTGTCCTGACTCCTGGAGGTAAGCACAACACAGCACAGCACAGCAGGAATGGGGCCAAGAAGTGAGCATGGATTCTTTGGGGAACCCCCAAAGCTTCTGACCCATTTCTAGAAAGGTCTGAAAGAATGAACTGCACATGAGAAGTGACTTGCACAGAAAGAAAGAAATTTATCTCCAAAGTGGGGAAAACACATCTGTAAAAAGGTACCCCCAGCAATCTGAGTGTGCATGGGCCCTAGGACACCAGACACCCCATCAGGTGGATTGATGCTGGAACCAGGATTGTAATCACTTTTTCTCTCTTCCTTTTTCTCTCTCTCACTGACTTATTCATCCCTCTCTTTCTCTCTTTCCTTTTGCCATTCTACGCCAAAAATGTCTGTCAAAATCTTTCCTGCAGCAGTGGTCATAAATGAAAGCCTGGAGAATGAAAAGAGCAGGCAAAGGTTACATGTACTGGCACTCAGTTCTTTCCACCTCAGACTTGATGTGTTCAATTGATAAATGAAGTGGTTTTTTTACTCAGAAATGTGTTCAGTTTCTAAAGTAAGTTCTGTGGTCTGATGGGATGGCACATTTGTTCATTTACTAAAGCAGTGAAAAAATTCTAAACAATAAAATATGAATTTCAATTGTACTTATTCAATCAGTAAATGCACTCTAAGAGCTACCTCTACAAACAAGCAAAGTTACCTTACCAGAGTGAATAGCTGGTCTCACTGAAGTAATTGATTTCACAGGAACTTTGATTCATCCTCAAAAAAGCTATTTCCTTCCTTTATAGATAAATTGCTTAAACTGCCTCCCTTCATTGCCAGCCTTATCGTCTGCTGTTTTGCAAGACCTTTTGAACCATGAGGCATAGAAATGCAACACTGCAGCATCCCAGTTACCTGTAAATAAATCTTACATCTATTATTTAATCCTTCTAACCTCCTGAAGGTGGATTAGGGAGTGTCCATCCTCCAGGGACTGCCTGCATTAATGCTGAGAAGGGGAACAGGAGCCCTGCAGGGTCACTCTGAGGACAGAAACATGACCAGCACACTGGAACTAGTGCTGCTACTGTGATCCTCCTGAATTAAACTTCAAATGAGCCCTGCTATTCTCTTCAATTACTGTTGACTAGAAATAGCTACTACTTGTTCTCATGTCTGAGGGAGAACATGATCTTTTTTATCAGGACCTGCTTGATAGCAGATACGTGATTTTACTCTTAGGCAATTAATAAATGTGTCCTTAAAAAAAATCACTTGCGCATACAGTAACTGCTTTCACGTTTAAACCAAATGCAAATTAGAGACCACCCAAATTAGAGACCACCAAGATAAAGGAGAAAGCATAAGCCTTCAGTTATTTGCAAGATGCAGCATTGCTAGGGTACTTCCGAGTGACTCACCATGAAAGAGAGACCAGTACCCTGAGAAAGGAAGCACTTTGAAATGAAGAAGAAAAGACAGTACAGCCCCTCACAAATAAATGTGAACACTGCATTGTGCAGATTGGTGCATGATAGAAGTCTCACTGCTCTAAATTGAAAAAAAAAAAGCATTATACCCTATCCAAAAGAATTTAAGTGTCACCATTAAAATCAAGTTGTCTGGATGCTGCCTGCAGTGCTAGTTTCTGTTATGAATGCTTCACAATTTTTTTTTTAAATTGCAAATTAAACCTTTGTATATTTTAATAGTATTGTAACTTCTAGAATGGCACAAACTTTCTATACCATTATTTCCAGTCTTGACAAGTTGTCAAGACATTGTTGTATGTTGTTATACATCTGTACCTGCAGCTGTGTGTATGTTACATATTTGTTATTAATAAATTTACCTCCCATTTCTATTAAAACTTCATGAAACCTTAATTTTCAATGGTTAGACTTTTTCACAACTCTAAATGTCTTGGGCTGGAAATTTTTTGTAGGAGTATCAACTTGGTTGTTGCTAAAATGACACTGGAAGAAGCTATCTTTTCTTCATATTGCATTACAAAAACTCAAAAATTTTTTGGGTCAAAAATATGCCTGTTGGAGCAGGATATTCAGTGTGAAAAATACTTGTGAAAGGTGGCAGAGGGGATTTCCTAATTTTTCAGGGCTTGAATTATGCAACATCAGTGAAGTTTTTGTAGCTATTTCCTAAATACAAAACTATCTAACTGACTAGTCTGCTGTTTAGGCATTATGTCTAAGTACTTAAAGCTTCTTCTCCTCAAGAATACAGAGTATGCTCTGAAGGAATGAATAGGGCTCTATCATGGTCTTGTACCCGCAGATTTGCACTCATGTACTTGCCCTTATATGTGGTCTTACACTTAATTTTTACTATCTGTTGGTGACAGCAGAAAGAGTAGCAGTTTATATAGTATTTGCAATCTCAAATTCTTCCATAGCACCTGGTTGGAAGTCTGTTCATCAACCTTCAAAATGTGGTAGCAGTGAAGATCAGAGAACCTTGGCTTCTTAACAGGACAATAAATTAGTAACAGTTTAAAAAAGAATAAAAATTTTCATCTAAACAATTTGCAAATCCATCTCAGTTTCTAGGATTTGCATTTTAAGGAGGAAAGAATTTAGACTGAGTGGGAAAAACACAGTTATAATTCTGTACTAATTTCCTTGCTGACTTCTTGAAATATAAACCAATTCTGACCATATTCCAAAGCAGTAATTAATCTGTTTCTTGTCACTAGATCCTTCCATGCATCCAATGTAAAATGTATTAATCAATGCCTGTGTCACTCTCAGTCCAGGAGTTTAATAAATCAAAGTAATTCAGCTCTCATAATACAGATTTCTCTCACTTCCTTGTGGAAAATACAATAGCTAACATTGAGAATTATTCCTAAAAAGAGATGCAGTGTGATTTGCACTCTGAGATACAAAAGGGCTTTCAAACTTAAGATGTGTTCTCCTTTGCGCAGGTGATCTACTTGAGTAGCTGTTTTGTTGAAGTTACTTTAATACTGTGAATTTTCCCAATTTTTCATTTCTGTTTTAGTTGGTTAGGCTTAATTGTCAAATCAGATCTTATACAGTCATCAGGAAAGCAGCACCCTTATTTTTTCAGGGATATTTTAGGAGAACTTTATGTGTATGTGAAAGCAAGGTTATTTAAGCTATAGAGCTGGAATTTTTGGTCATTATTGCTTAAGACAGAGAAATATAAAGGAAAGGAAGCTAGAAAAAAAGAACTTTTTTTTTGGGTCATGTGTTGCCTTAAAAGAAAAGTGAAGAAGCATTAATTAAAGACAATTTGGGGACACTGCTTGTATATGTATACTACATTTTGCTTGTGCTGAGGAATGTGACAGTTCTAAGTTGGAGTTGATTATGAAGGTATGAGTGGTATATAGTATGATATATTCATTACAGTAATGAAAGTTTAAACACAATTTGTCTTCTACAATGTTTTTTAAAATAACTGATTAGAACCACAGGAACATGCCCAAGATTTGGGAATTTTAGTGAATAGCTACATAGAAAAATCATTCCACCAGCAGACAGCAGTCACATGCTGGTAAACACTATCTTTCTTTTTATGCTTTTAACTATTATCACGTTTATATTCAGGGTTTTTTGTGGGTTTTTTTTTTTTTTGTTTATAGTCTATCTAGGTTATGTTTTCAAGATGTCTGAACAGCCTGTGGTTTAATTGGAGTTCCATTAGAGTAGATCTAGGTCTTTCTTGAAGGGCAGTGCCTCACACTGGTTGCCTTATCCTGCACACCCTGTGGTTTTATCAGTGCTGATCCGACTAGACAGATTACGTCACTTGTTCTGTGGTATACTCTCTGTTTATATAACCTAGTCTGAGTCTTTGCTTCTTTTGTAAGAGCAAGCCTGCCTTGGCTCACATTCAGCCTGTGATTTACCCCTAGTTCCTCCTTGGCCAGCTGTACTGTCTATGGTATTTGTATAGTTGGTAGATTACCCCTGCTTTCTGTAGTGCTTTTACGCATGCCTGCTGAGCTTCATTCAGGCATCACTCAGTACTGCCTTCCATTTTGACAGTTAAATATAAATAAGGCCACTATGGGTATGGATTTCCAACAAATTATGCACCCTTTATATATTAAGAGAGTCAAAAAAAGCTTCTGTAAGCTGTTGATGAGGATGTCTTATTGGGCAGTTGCAAAAGCCTCTCTAGTGTCTGGAAACATTGAATTATCTGCTGCATCCTCAGATGCAAGTCTTCTTACTTATAGAAAAAACTTGACATGATTTCATAGAATCATAGAATGTCTTAAATTGGAGGGGATCCATAAGGGTCATTGTTAGTGGGATTTTCTCAATCATTGAACACTTCATCCTTCTTTCCATCTCTCCAAATAAAGTTATGCATTGTATTGTCTCTCTGTAGAGGGAAAATTATCTCTGTTTTCTTTCACAAGTACTCAGAGGACTTCTTATGCCCTGAGGTTGTATCAGGCATTTTGATAAGTAAATTTTGATGATGGGTCAAACCAATATGAAAGTTACTTTGGGTTGTTTTTACATATAACATATTTTAAAATTGCCTAGGTTGTTCTTCCTTTATAAATTCAAACTTTATATTCTAGCACTCATTAAAGTGTGTTAGCTTTGCATTCCCAAGCGATCTCTTTAGTAGTTTCTGAAGCCCTCTAATTTTGCCTCTTTCTTATTATTCATGTTGTATTATTTATTTCCTATTATTCTTGCTTTGCTTATTGTTATTAATGGAACATATAATATTACTTATATATTTTACTTTTTATAATATTACTTATATATTAATAATATTACTTATATAATTTTTTCTTGTTCCTCTTTGTCTTCCTTGCTAATTACAGCTTTTTGTGCCTTGGTCTGAGTTTTGGGTCTTCTGAAAAATACTTGTCCCCAGCAGTCTAACCTAATTTCCATTTTCTCTGTGCTCTCTTCCTGTGTTTGGGGCTAATAACAAGCTCATGATTTAGCCAGGCCAGTCTCTTTCTACGCCTTCCATCCTTCCTCTGCACTGGGCCAGTTTGTACTTGTGCCTCAATACCATTTCTTTGAGGAATTGCCAGGTCTCTTTAAATCCTTTCCCCCATGAACTTGCCTGCCATAAATTCTTAACTAATGTCTCCCTGAGTTTACTGGAATCTACCTTCCTGAAGTTTATTGTTTTTATTTTGCCTTCCTCTCCTTGGTTTCACCACTCTTCACTGCTATTCTTATAACAGATTTCTCCGTGGCGAGTAGTCCTGATACTCCAAGGAAGCAGTGGAAGGCTTCTGAAGCTTTAAAAGTACACAAAAATCACATTTAGAATCCAAGATTTATCCAAGAACCCTCCCCATGCTCTTACAACACTGCATGGTCCCTTCAGTTTTATCTACTAAGACCGTGTAGTGGGAAAGTTTTTAATACATCTTTGTAGTGTCTTTTATTTCTGTTTACAAGGTTACAGCCAGCACTTTGTGACCAGCCAGCTCTCCGTGGATGACTGCAAACAATAGTTTGAAAACTACTGATTTAGTTGCTCTATTGGAGCAGGTCCTTGGTCCATGCAAAACAACGTAAAAAAAAAAAACCCTTAATGATTTAGAATGCAAAGCATGCATGTGAAGATTACTCAGGATAAAGTTCAAGAAAGAATTACAGGGAGACCATAATTGCAGAGAGTATTCAAAGATTGACTCAGTCCTTAAAATTCAAGCACTTCATTTTCCAGTCTAATCCAAGTTTTATAATCAAAAGAAAATTGACATTCCCACTGAGCACTTAATGTTATTAGAATAGGCAGGGTTTTTTTTCTCAGCTTTCAAACTTTTCTTTGAATTAGCTTTGTTTCACTTTCTCCTCAAGAATGTGAATTCTCTGAAAATACTTTCATCCTCAAAGAAGTCTCCTGCATCAAGCCATCTGTTTTCTAAAAGTTAATCCATTTTTTCTGAGCTCAAGTTATAGTTTCAGAAAAACTTTAGATTGTGTCTATCCTGGTTAACCAGTCCTTCCTCTCTTTTAACTCCTCATTAATCTTTCTTACCTCTGAAGAAAACATCATATGTATTAGGTGAGAGAATTAACCTATTTCTTCAATATGCAGTGCTTTTAAATACTAAGTATTTTGTACAAGATGATACACATACAATAGTGGTCTTTTAAAAGAAACCTTTGAACATATGTGACATACGTCACCAGGGTTGCATAAGTCTAAGTTTTTTTCTTAGAGATTCATTTCCTAAATCCTCTAGTCCCTTTGCAATGACAACCTTTTCTCAAAAGCTCTTTTACTGGTTTGCATGAAGAAAAAAAAAACAAATCAAATTTCTTTTCAGTGTACTGTAAATTTCCACTGGAGTAGAATCAAGTGTTTGACATGCATATTGGGGAAGTTGGTGCTGATTTCTTTAAGACATGAACTTAACATTCTAGGAGCAACTCTTGAACTAGTTCTATAACAATAGTAAGTAGTGATTAATCAAGAGGACTGTGTTAATGTATTGCGAGTGCTTAAAGAATACTTAAGAGTACTGGGCAAAAATAATATTACTAGATACCAAAAGTCAGTGAAACATATATAAAATACCATACAAACATACAAAGTGGGTGTTTGACAAACTGGGATTATCCAACATAGGATAGTGCTGTACACTCCAGGCTACTGTTGCATGGATATATAGCACTATCAAATCTCTTGTAACTACTGATGAAAAAATCCTGCAAAAACTTTAAAGGTAAAAAAAAAAAAAGTGGTCAATTCTAATTTTTCTAATGAAGGTGCATTAGGATGGAAAAGTCCATCCTTTGTAAAATACTGCATTTTATTTAAGGGGAACATTGTGATTTTGGATTTGGTGAGTAGCCTGTGTGTACTCTTGTGAAAATCAAGATCTGTGGTTCAGACCTTTCTTTAGAAAAGACCCCAGTTTGCCTCCACGTATGAGGCAACAAGTCTCAGCTCTGTGTGGGCTGAGTAACTCCATGTCCAGTGTAGACATGCCTGTGTTCTTCTGTGGAACAGTTCTGCAGAAACTGTCCCGCAGTGCCTTACATCAGCCTCCAGGACAGAGGTTTTGGCTGTGATGGCTGAGGTGTGCTCAGCAGAAGCTCCACTTGGAAAGTTGGAATGAAAACTGTATTTCTGCTAGCTCATTTTTAAAGAGGAACAAACGCTTCAATCCTGCTGTTGATAGATCAAGCAGCTGTGAGGGCAGCAACCACGCAGGGCATACTTCATGGGAAACTGGGCAAGAAATACCTAGTCTGGTTATTGAATGATTTTCAGGTATCAGGGGGAAGGGTGGGATGAGAAGCAGAGTAACAACCCCGTCAGAGATACTGGACTGGGTCCTTGGAATAGGAAGTGGTTTAGTGAGTGCTGGGCTAAGTGAAGCCTGGTTTCCTGTATGCACTGGTTGAGTTAAACTGTTCAACCAAAACAAGCTGAGGTGATGAGTTCAGCCCAGCCCTTATCACAGCTCTGAAACATGGGAGGAAAATACCAGGAATGTTTATTTTGTGGGACAAAGCTCAATTGAAATTCATAATGTGTGAGGTGCTAGAGAATCAAAGCAGAAGAGAACAAAGACTTCTATAGAGATATCTCATCAGAGCTGTGTTTCCCCATGAAATCGAGCAAAAAGAAGGAGTTGTTGACTGGGTCTTTCTATAGCGAGCATCATCTTATTCTTCTAAGGAGGGCAAAACACTGTGCAGTTTCAATTGTGCAAGATACCATGCTTCTGAGCTCCACAGAGAAGAGGCGAAAGAGAGGGCAAGGAATTTTCTGAAAAGGAAGGAGTAACATCCAGATAGATAAAATTCAGGCTTTAAATCATTTAAGCTTTACCAGAAGAGATAGTTACAGGAAACAAAAGTGATGACAGCTCTAGTAAATGCAATTTTCCTTCCCCAGCAGCATATTCCTTTTGTCCTTCAACCTCCTATAAAACCAAGTTTGAAAATAACTCCTATAAATGCTCACACGTGTACAGCAAATAATGACCAATGCCTGCTCAGCTGGTCACAAAACAGTGGGGGTAAGAAGCAGAACAGTGCTGATTGTTGTCTTCTGCTTCCCTGCCTCAGATTATGAAAAGACATTTGAATTGTTTGGGGATATTTTAATTTTCTTATTTTTTTCTTTTGAAGGACCAGAGGTGACATCTGCTTTTCCATGGCCTAGGGTAGGGCTCAGTGTTTCTGTCGGTCTATCACCTTCAGCTGCAAGTCAAAGTAGCCTCTAATGGTAAAACTTTCAAAAAGTCATAGAATATACTTAAATGAGAGGCAAAATAGACATGTGAATCTGAGAAGAGTGCTATAGGTTTCTGAAGACAATACTTGGTAGGGTAATGGATTGGGCAGTTTTTAAGTGAAGACTTTACCTATAGCTGGTTAAAGTATCTTTCAGAAAACAGAAACTCAGGTTTTATTTTTTGAAGTAAGTCTGGAGATGTCTGACTCATATTCCTCATTCCTGGTTCTAATGGAGATAACCCATTAGGGCCCTGAACTTTGGCTAATTTTTTAGCTCAGTAGTGTGAATACATAGTGGTATGCAGTTGACAGGCTTGGTCAAGAAAGCAAATAGTGTAATGAATATCCAAATTTGCATACTGAATTTAATCAGGCATTTCTCTTTGATTGCAATTCTGATCTGGTTTTGATTTTTGTTTTCTTTTCTTTTCTTTTCTTTTTGCTTTTGGGTTTTCAGGTTTTTTGTTTTGTGGTTGTTGTTGATGTTGTTGTTGTTTACCGTTTTAAGCATTAGATTAATTCAAGTTCACAGAAGAATTGTCATACCATGGACTTAAAAATACAGGCAGAAACAACCCCACCAAGATTCTCCAGTCATCTATCTGCCTGATTCAGTACAGTTGCCATGCAACCTGCAAACTCATCTAAATGGCTTTATCCAGTAGGGAATCTGAGCAAGACACGGGCCTGCAATGAGAGCTACACGTTCATTGGCAAGAACCAAGTCATACAACCAGGAAAAACTGTGGTGACTGTAGCATTTTAGCATTTTAGATATCAGAATAGTTTGTGTTTCTGGGGAAAATCTGTGCTCTGGGTTAGCACTGAATCTGTGGAGACATAGACATAACACAAAAGCAACTCCTGGTCTCCTGTGTCTTAAGTCCCTGTAAGAAATCAGTGAATGAAGCCATCTGTGCAGTTTAAGCTGAGTTTCAGACCAGAACAGACAAGTTTTCAAGTCCTTAGAAACAGCTCATAACAGAAGCAGAGGATACAATCCTCACCTCTCCAAACTAGTTTTTGAAATAGAACTTATGAAATTCTAGATATTATATACCAAAGCCTCTAAAATAATTTCTCTGTTCCTGTTGCATTAAAAATATTACACAGATGAAAATACTAGGGTTTTTTAAAATAAATTAGGGAGTTTGTGGATTCTTGGACGCCCAGATACTTCACATTTTAATTCCAAAGAAACTCTTTTGAGCTTATTTTTGTGAACATATTTTTATCTTCACTTTCTGGCTTCAAAAAACATTTTCTTAATCCAAAGTAGTAAAAATCAATCATTTAAACTGCAGCAAGACAGTAAAAATCTGCAAAACCTACAAAAACTGCAGCTTCTTGCCAGATATATGTTAGTACAAAATTAAATAAATCAAAATTGAAAAAACTTACATGTTTTTGTCTTGTAACAAAAAATAGGAAATTATTTCTCATTGTTTTGGGCATGAACTAAAACTGAGCACCAGCAAAAACCTATTTTACTGTCAGTAGGTATAAAATGAGATGAGAGCACATTTTAGAAAACTTGGAAAAGTAATTTCTGTGGAAGGATACCCATTATCTTAACGATTCAGTCAGTCTTTTCAAAATGAAGCACCAAAGTCATGGACGATTGTTTATTTTATGTTCTATCATGTGAGAAACTTGCCTGAAATTGGAGGACTGCGTCGTGATTTTCATTTAGTGGCACATAAGCACCACCTTCCGGGGAAAGCCAGGATTTCCCAATGGTTTATAGGAGTAAAGCAGATCTCATTTGTTTATTACTGAAAGGATGTACTTGATCTTTTATAGCTCGACGATATTGTCAGTTTTTACACTACAGCAAGATAAAAAGCTTAAATAAATGCATTTATATTTTTAAAAATAATCTTCATAATTACTATTCTTACCTAATTATTATTGTTACTTTTGTTACTTATATTACCTCATAGAATAATAACAACATTACTTTAATGCCAATAAATCTGATTCATGGACCAGACGTTTGCAGAATTATTTTTTTAGGTCAAAAATCTAATAGTAGGAAGCAAGTGACATTAGATATCATCAGCTAAGCCCAAGGGGATGTAAAGATACTATTGGTCTGTATGATAAGCAAACCACTAAATGAATTACCATCCTCCTATTGGCAGTCTACTGAAGAGTCATTTCGAGTGCTATTTATAAGCAATCAGGATATTTCAGACAGTAGCTGACAGAAACCAGAAGTCAGTATCTCAGTAAAAATAGGAAATAGTACATGGGGCTGTGGGCTCAAAAGTCTTTGAAATAGGAAAAAAAGACAGTATTTTCTTGCATTTTCTAGAGAATAAGAATTTAGCACCAGTGAAAAACTGCCTGGAAGATTGTACAAAGAACAAAATAACAAATTGAAAAATATTTTCCTCTTCATACATATGAGCAGAAGAACATACCATCTGTCAAAGGCAGAAAACCCCTAATAAAAATGTGAAAATAAAGCTTAGAGAGTTTTCCTGTACAAGTGAATAGTGATCTTGGCATCCCAGGAAAAAAAATATATTGCTGGCAGTCAAGTACAGCCTCAGTGTGAGACAGTGACATCATGAAAAAAGTGACTTTCAGGGCAATGTACAGGTTACACAGTGATTCTGGTGCTCTGAACTTGCTACTAGCCAGGGGTTAGAGGGGAAGGAGTGAATGGGCTTTCAAACCCCTGTTGTTGTTCCATCCCAGGAAAGGTCCAAAATGACTGTGTATTATATTGCTGCCTCTGTAGCTCTGTGTGCAGATGGCAATTCCTTATGGCAGAAAGCTGCATTGATCCTGAGTTTTCTAGATGATAAGGGAAGAGTTTTAATGCTCTTTCTGTGCTGCCAACAGAGCAAAAAGGAAATGGGCCATATTAGACATGAGGATGATCAGTGCAATAAAGGCAGGCCCATGTGTTTCTGGGATAAACTTCCTGAGAAATATCTGTCTCACTCAGGGCAAGATAAAATAATAAACAATATTAATCACTAATGTCATAAAAGTGCTGTGCTTTGCATGGTGTGTCTTTGAACTACAAGCAAGGAGAGAAACACTGGCAAGACAAAACAGACTTCAGGAACTTCAGCAAAGAACTGCGCAACAGGGAGTAGTTTTTAAAGGCACCAGCCACGAAAGAATTGGGCAACTTGTCAGACTGCTTCAAGATTATATTGTTAGACAGCATTTTTATTACAAAGCCTTTGGTTTATTTTTTTAAACTTGCTCATGAAAAACAGATGTTTTAAATTATTTGGTGTTGTTTATTCAGTTAATATTTTGCAGGTGGTAATAATTCTTCAGCCTTTGAAAACCAGCAAATCAAAAAAAGTAGAAAACCTTCCTTTTCCAAGTGTCCCACTAGGAAAACATAAGAGAAGGCCTCTAGACCAATTTAGAGCGTAATTGAAGCAGTCATTGAAATTCTCTGTAGATTGTCATGCCATGCTATATTGACATACAAGATAAGAGGGTCCCAGTTTAAAGGATTTGTGGGGTGAATTAAATGGTAAAATTGTTGAAGATTGGCAGTTGGAAGGGACCTCCAGAGAATGCCAAGTCCAACCTGCCTGTTCAGAGCAGGGTCAGCAAGGGCAGGCAGCCCAGGGCTAGGTCCTTTAATGTTTTGAATATTGCCATGGACAGAGATACAATAAATTCTCTGGGTAACCTGATTTTGTGTTCAGTCGCTTGTGCATTAACAAGAAATTCTGCTGTTTTGACAGTGTTTCCTGTATTTCAGTTTCTTGCCATTGTCTCTTGCCCTGTCACTGGGCACCAGTGAACAGAGCCTGCTTCCATCTTCTTTAGTCACATGCCCCTGCTATTTCTACACATTGATAACAATCCCCTGAGCTTTATCCTCTCCAGGCTCCTCCCTGTACCCAGGCAGTCCAATCACTTAATTGTTTTCATGGCCCCTCTGTGGACTCACTCCAGTGTTGATTCCAGTGCTGACCCCTAAGACCAAGTGACTGGCTTCCTGCTGGATTTGTGCCACTTAAGACATTACTTTGAGACTGAAGTCCAGCCAGCTTTCCATCCTCCTCTCTCTCTACTCACCTGGTCTGTACTTCATCAGTTTGTCTATAAGGATGTCTCAAGAGACTGTGTCGAAAGCCTTACTGAAATTGAAATAAACACCACCCACTCCTTTCTTGGCATTACCAAGCCATCCAGTTGTTTAGTGAACACCGAAACATGCAAAGTATGCATATATGAGGGACTGTTGTAGCCACAGCATACATTAATTTGACTAAAAGACTATACAATTTGACTGCTATTCTTTCTAGAAAAGTGTAAAATATATAATTTGAGGATGTGTGATCATATCAGAAATTGAGAACATCAGTGCTACTGAAACAAACCTTTAATAATCACCACAGTGAAGACACAGTTAGATTCTAAGGGATTGAAGCACCTTTTGCAATTGTTTCTGGTAAATCAGATACTTGCATCCTTGTGGTGAGTCTAGGTATAAGCTTTAAAGCCATTTTTGTAATAACTGATTTTAATTCTCCAAAAGATTAAAAAATTCTAATCCAAAGTAGTTGTATTTGTTATCTTCAAATATATCCACTGGGTATTAGTCTTTCTCATCATCATAAGCAGTGTAATGCTTCTAATATGCCCTAGCTTCAGATATTTTGTTACTTCTGGTCTTTTGATAAACAGGTCAGCATGAACTAGAATCTTTAACCTTGCATCTATTAAGAGTTGTATTTTAAAAATGAATTTAAAATTTTGTTTCTGAGAGGCACTTTTTTTTATTGTTAACTGCATAGTTTCTTACAAGTATTTTCCATGATCTTAGTTGTATTTATTATAGTAGGAGATGTTTTTAAAGAACCTCAGTTTAGAAGAAGATATTGCAAAGGATTTAATGCATCACAATCAAGGTGAAAAGAGCAATGTGTCTGAAATTTCCAGACACCAGCAAGTCATAACAAATTCTTTGTTCTTGTCTCAATTCCCAGAACACTGAAATGTCATTTTTTAGCAAATGTAACTGATACCAACAATGTTGCTTTTCAAAATAATTTCAAGTCTTTTCTTCTAGTATCAGAAATATGTGAAATCTGATGTTGTCTTCCAACCTGTCATCAACTCAGAAAAATTTTTACTAGTAGCATTCACCATTAAAAGATATTTCTTACTTTTTGCTGCATTTCTGCCATAGTTTTCTTAATCTAACTAATACTTAAATGACAAGAAGAGAGGTTGAAATCTCAGTGTAAGGTAAAAGCTTAACATGTTACTATAGAAAATTTTACTAAACTCTAGGTGATGCGCAGGTACACAGTTGTCCTGGTTTAGGGCAAATTTGGGAAGAAACCTCCAGATGGAGTTCCTCTAGAAAGCAAATCCAAACCGCCCCTCCCCACAACTGGTTCAGGACAGGAAAAAATATTCCTTGGAGAAAAGTGGAAAAAAGTTGTTTATTTAACAGTCAAAGCACTCCCCAGCACAACAAGTGAACAGCACTGAACAACAAACCCTCTGTGTGCCCCACAGAGATGCCAAATTCAGAAAGTCTCTCCCGGGGCTGGAGCTCGGCTCAGTTGCTGTCGGTCCCTCAGGGCTGGGAAAGGCCGGGCCCAGGCCAGGCCCGGTGGGACACAGGTGGGAGCTCCTGGGGCCCTTTGGGTGTTTAACCAGAGCAGGGTCAAACAGTGCCAAGAAAAAGGAAAAAAGAAAAATTACAGTCTGGAGAATTTCCCTTCCTCCGCTAGCCAAAAACTGACAAAAAGCAAAGGAGAGCTCTCTCCTGCCATCCACACTGCAGACAACACAGGCCATGTGTGAAGGAAAGCTGAAAACTCTGATCTTTATGTCTAGAAAACAACCACCTCAGACATTCCACCGTGTCTCCTTCACTCTCAGATCCAGTTTTAAAGGTGCAAAACTTATTTCTGAGCTAAACAGATGAATGGGGATACAATTCAGCATCAACCCAGGACAACAGTTTTCTTAAGAAATCTGATGGCAGTGTTGCTGCGTCTAAGCAGAAATCAGTTCAGTTGGCAAAAGCAGTGTAGTGTGACACTGCAGGATGCAGCACTTCCAAGGGGAGCCACTTGCATGAGCCACAGAGCAGCAGAACTTGGGAGCCTCCCTTTACCTCCTGCTGGATTTCTTTGTTGTGACAATTCAGTCCTTGCCATACGGCTAAGTGAGGTTGTTACCAATACTGTTAGAGAAATATGCTCCCCTATTTTATCCCATTAAAATACATCAGGCCGAACAGATTTATGTCCTTTCCAAGTTAGATAGCCTGGCTAATTGCCTTGGGAACTTGCTTGCAGCAGAGAGAACATTTGGTCTGTTTTTCATCCATATGTCTGACTGTGTGTCTAGGGTGTGATTTTTGCCTATTTTCAATTTCTCATAGGCTAAATTATAGGCATCCTGTGTCTTAAATTCTCTTCTTCACATACAGATGGGAGTCATCTGAAAAGATAAGTCACATCAGGGACATGATACCACATAAGAAATACGACTCCATCACCTGTGATCATTTTAATTTCAACCCCAGAAGGAGCATCCTTTTTTCATTGAGTGATGGCAGCTTCATGATTCCATATTTGGAATGTGTTGGGGTTTTGTATACCTTTTGCTTACTTCAATTATAGTAAGTTTTCTGGTTTTTAGCCTTCCTTTAAACCATGAGGTGGCATAACAGATTTCCTTAATGCTGTCCCTGATTTAATAACACTAAGAATAAACGTGTAAGACTTTTCATCCTCAGTGAGTAGTTAATTTATCATTTTAACATTGTTTTCAGTAGCCACTAACGACCTCAATATATCCACTTCAAGGAAACTGAAAGTCATTTGGATTGAATTTAGTAAAAGTTGTTTAAATTCACACCCATGAACCTTTTGTTAGATACATGGTATAAGGTATCTATCAAAAGTATCTGTCTTCTTTTGTTACTGTTTGATTAAAATCTATGCATAATACTTTGAAAAGTCTTTCAGTCCAGTCTGGGCCTGCCTTGATCCAAGCAGACAGTTCTTTTAGCACTAGACTGTGTATTTCTGCTTAGCTTGGCTTGTAATTCTGGTGTGTCCATCAAAACTTCACAAGCTGTTGCTACTGACACAAATCTGGTTTAAAACACTTCTCACCATTCCACTAGATTTGATTGCAAATGAAATTTATAGCTTCTCTTAACTTATTAGGCATCTCTGTACAATACAGGGAATCATTACTGTCTACAAATACATTCCACTGAGGAATGACATCACCCCCTCAAACACATACTCAGAGTGTTATCCACTCAGTTTACTTGACATCCTGAATTATTGCTTTAGTTATCACAGTCCATGCTTCTTCTAGGACCAAATTGGATTTTTGTCAAGAGGATGTTATGTAGCTGTAGGCTTAACTATGCTGCATTTTTGCAGAATAATGAATTCTTTCTAGCTTGCAACCGTAGTGATGGTAGGATCTGTTTTCCCCACCTTACTTCAGCCCAAGTGTGCAAGGATTGTGCTGGAAGATAAAAGCTCTGTGGCAAAGTAGGTTTGAAACCTATGAATCCTCTCTCAAGTCAGTATTCTAAGTCTACCAGCTGTTGTAAAATGCGGTTATACCTGCAGTTACTTTTTCCTTGAAAAGGGTGTCTGGAAGATCTGATCTGATCTCTTGGCCTGACTTCTGGGAATTGGAAGAATTAATCTGACAAGTTTGACCGCTTATTTCATCAGTGTGATATAGGGTGAATTTTGGTTTTGAAAATCTCTACTGGGAATATTTTTGCCCAAGTAATTATTGTTTTTAAAAGTAGACTGAAAATTATTTACAATACATTTGGGCCAGATTCAAATTTTCCTATGAAACACAGTTTCTGAGCTCTGTGTGACTTCAGAAAGATGACCACTATATTCCATACAGATGAAAACGTCACAAAACAGCAAAGCAAATCAAAATAGAAAGTGGCTGAAACAGTAATGAAACTTATTCTTTTTCTTTGTTTCTTCACCTAAAAATGCTTGATCAGCATAAAAAGAATTGAATAATTCACACAGTGCATAGTAAAGTATACAAAAATAATTACCTTGATATCATCCTTGGTCAGTCCAAAGTCCATCCAGCCCAGAATCCTGTCCTTGGCAATGGCCAAAAGCAGATGCTCAGGGGAAGAGGTTGCAAGCAATACAGGAACATACAAGTGTTTCCTTTGTCTCTCCTAGCCTAAGGCAATATGTGACTTGTGAATGGAATTCATAAATGTGGGATTTTTGTTTAGAATCTTTTACTTCGGTTTTTTTTTCTTCCACTATTTTGCCTAATTTTTAGTTTACATTTATAGTGTTTCTAATCAGAGAATCCTGTGATAGTTTCATCATTTAATTATTCACTGTGTGAAATACATTCCTGTCTAAACCACCGTGGCACAGCTCTGAATCATTCCCATGCATTCTGTCACTGGATAGCAAGGAGAGGATCTCAGCATGTCCCTGTCCCCTCCCTCAGGAAGACCTGGAGAAACATGTATTTGTCATGCTAGGACAGCCCTAAGTTTTGTTTCATCTCAGAGTTTTCATTCTACTATGGCTCCACTGTCGGTGGGCATGGAAGACTCAATGACAGAAAGCCAACACTCTGCTTGGGCATCCTTTGCCTAGGTATTTCTCGAGTGAGCAGCTGCAGAGCTTCATCACTGCTCATGAGATTCACTGCATTTTATCTCTTTGCTTTTGAATCTCTTAAAATACTGACTACTACTACATTTTATGGAAGAAAATGCCTGTGTTACATTTAAAAAAAATGTTACCTATTTAGTATCAGTTCTTCTGATGGGTAATTTCATTAATGCCCTCTAGTGTCCAAAGTGAGATAAATATTTAGTAAGCATTTTCTTAAAATAGATAATACAGACAGCCCTGCCAGAGGGGGTGTCTTACTGGACCTGTCAGTCACCAACCCAAGTGAGTTAATCAGTGACATGGTTGGAGGCAGTGTGGGCTGCAGTGAGCATGCACTGGTGAAGTTCACAGCCCTGAAAGACATGAGTCAGGAGAAGAGTGAAGTCAGGACATTAAGTTTCAAGAAAACAAACTTTGAGCTGTTAAAGGAATTTTCCAGTGGTGCCCCCTGGGAAACTGTCTTCATAGACAAGGGGGGATGCAACAGAGCTGGCAGATCTTTGAGGCTGTGTTCCATGGAGCACCAGAGCTCTTGTTCCCCATAAGTACAAAATTAGGAAAGGGAATAACATGGCTATTTAAACTAAAGGGAAAGAAGGAAATTCAAGTGGAAACATGCATGAGTATCCTGGGGAGAGTATGGGGACAATACCCAGTTGTGTAGGAATGGGCTCAGGAATTGACCGTACCTGAACTTCACAAAGGACACAAAGAATCAAAAGAAAGGTAAAAGAAAATTTACCCCCCTGATGAAAACAACTGGCAAATTGGTAACAGTGGGCAAGGAGAAGGCTGAGGTACTCAGTAACAATTTTCCTAAATCTTTACTGGCAATCTCTCTTCCTGCACCCCTTGGCTAGATGGAGCATCCAGGAACTGGGGGAGTAAAGTCCCTCCCACTGTAAGAGAAGATCAGGTTCAAGGGTCCTAAAGAACCTGAACATATGTGAGTCTAGAGGACCTGACACGCATCCCAGGGCCCTAAGGGTAGCAACTGAAGTAGTTCCCAAGGTGCTCTCCATCATTTTTGAAAAACCATGGCAGCCAGGTAAAGTCCCAGGTGCTTGGAAAAGANATGGGTTTGATGGGTGGACTGTTCTGTGGACAAGGAATAAGTTGAATGGTCATATCCAGAGGTTAGTGGTAAATGACTCAGACTCCTGAAGGATAACTGTGCCAAATGATGTCCCTCAGGGGTCTGTACTGGGGCAGGTAAGTAAGGTAATATTTACCTTAATTATATAAATGAAGTACTGAGTGCATCCTCAGCGAGTTTGCAGATGACACCAAGCTGAGGTAGTTTGATGTTGTGGCGTGTGTTCTTGGTGACTTTTTATATACTTTTATATCAAGGTCTTGCCTTTCATTCAGTTAGTATGCTCCTGGTTTCCCCTCCCTGCATCTCAGCATGCTCTGTGTCAATCTTCCCTGAACCCAGTCCTGGAAACCTGAAATCCCCTGGGCGTGTTGGAACGCCACCCTATAAAACCCTCCCGTGACTGTGTTTGGGGTCTTTTGTTCCTGACTCCTTCAGCAACAATAAACTTGGGCTGGAACTTCACCAGCAAAAGGTCTCCTCTCACTCTTTCACTCAAATCAGCCGGGTCGGATGAAGCTGCGTTTCTCGAGCCTGCTGCTCTAAGGACCCCGCCCGCAGGCACCCCCGTTCGCCTGGGCGGCTCCCTGGACGCGCTGAGGCTCTTTGAAGCCACGCTGAGTCAGCCACGACAGTTTGACACACCTGAAGGATGGCATGCCATCCAGAGGGACCTGGACAAGCTGGAGGAGTGCCCATGGGAATCTGATGAGCTTTAACAAGGCCAAGTGCTGTTGCTGCACCTGGGTGGGAACAACCCCCGGTATCAGCACAGGCTGGGCATGAACAGCCCAGAGCAGCCCTGCCCAAAGGACTTGGGGGTGCTGGGGGTGAGAGGCTGGACATGGCCCAGCCATGGCACTCCCAGCCCAGAGAGACAAACGTGTCCTGGGCTGCATCCAGAGCCCCGTGGGCAGCAGGGCAGGGAGGGGATTCTGCCCCTCTGCTCTGCTCTGCTGAGACCCAGCTGGAGCATCCAGAGCTGGGGCCCAGCACAGGAGGGACAGGGACCTGCTGGAGTGAGCCCAGAGGGGAGACACAAAGATGATCAGAGCACCTCTCCTATGAGGAAAGGCTAAAAGAGTGGGGGTTGTTCAGCCTTAAAAAGAGAAGGCTGCAGGCACACCCTTTTGTGGGCTTTCGGTTTTTAAAAAGGGCCTACAAGAAAGACAGGGACAGATCTCTTGGCAGTGTTTGTTGCAATAGGATAAAGGATAATGGCTTTAAACTAAAAGAGGGTAGATGTAAGAAAGAACTCTTTTACAGTAAGGGTGATGAGACACTGGAATAGAGTTCCTGAAGAGATCCCTGGATATATTCAAGGCCAAGTTGGACAGGACCTAATTTAATCGAAGATGTCTGTGCTCATATATTAGCTGGGCATGACCTACAGAAAAACCCACCCCATTATCCACAAGTCATTAGCTGGTCATAAACATACCCCGCTTCCATAAGATTTCAGATCAAATCCAGAGAAATCTATACTTCTGATCAGTTGTCATTTGCTAGAGATGAAATATTTAATATTAATTTAAAAAATGAAATATTAATGAATAATGAAATAATATTTTTGTGGGGTTATTTTTTTATTTGTTTTTAAAGGTATATGTTTAAATATTTGTTCCAAATGATGGGGATGATTGGAGGGTTCCTCATGAGATCTAAATTTTCATCTAGTCACAAGATCACAGAATTGTAGAATGGTTTGGTCTGGAAGGGATCTTTGAAGATCATCTACATCCAACCACTATGAGCAGGGACACCTTTCACCAATCATATTGCTCTAATCCCCATCCAATCTGACCTTGAACACTTCCAGGGTATCCGCTACGGTCCCTTTCTACACAAACCATTTTATGATATTGTGATTCTGTTTTCTATTTACTCTCAGTCAAATAATGATTTTGAGTCACCTCTGATACATTTCTTTTTTTAAGATGAAAAGTCCTTCTTTGCCCAGGTTCTTTTAATGTGAAAACTATATCTCTCTGTCATTCATTTCTTTATGCCTTTTCATTTTGGCACTGAGAAAGTAACTGTGATCAGAATTCAGGATTCATTAGCAAGATGGATTTATAAAGAAGCTTAACTATCTATTTTTCTATTTTCCTTTCATCATAATTCACAGAGTTGTGTTACATTCTGATTCTGACTTTAAGAAAATTATTCACATTGACTAAAACATTCACATTTAATACACAAACATTGAGTATTTTTGCAGTTCCTTTGCAGCCAGCTTAAATCTTGACTGTCAAAAATAACAAGGCTGCACACTCTGCTGCTTCACTATATAAGGCCTTTTTGAAATCATTGTCAAATAAATTGAACACCTTGGGTTCCATTACTCAGCTTTTTTTGACTTTATAGGTAACTCCTCTCCAAGTATTCCTAATTTCCATCTTGTATCTTCTAACCAATTACTAGTTTAGAAGCACAGGAACTACTGTTTTACAGACAGAAGAACAGGTTTTGCCATTACATACCCATAGTTATGTGTTAATTTTACAAAATTTAAAAAAATACAGTGTTACTTTCAATAATAAAAATCGTGACTGAGTGAATGGGTGACAAAGATTGGAGAATACTACAGAGAGTGAAATGTGTCAGTATGACAAAACAGTAGAGAAGGCTGATACGATCCTGAAGTTTTTCCTTAGGAAAATATCCCACAGGTTTTAGTGTGCATCGCAACCCCAGAAAACTCAGGAGGACCAAAACCAAAAACTGGTCAGAAAACTGGAAGGAAAATATCGCGACACAGCATTCCAAAGTGTTTGTGAAGAGACCACACTCCCAGCCCCCCTTACCACGGGTAAGGCTCATTCCTCTGACAATAAAGCACGCAGTGGAAATTTCCACTGCAAGTTACAGCACATTTCCACCCTTTAACCCTACTCACACTGAAGTTTTGCAATTCTTTATGGTAGTTGAAATGCATAACCTTGACTTTACTAAAGATAACCAATCTGCCTTTTTTTTCTAACCTAACCTAATCTAATCTTTCTTGTTTAATTTAAAAAAAAAAAATGCATTTTTACGGTTCTAGTGAGAAATATGAGGATGTAATGATTTGGATGATGAACAGACGTTACCAAAATCATTGATATTTGTTTTAAATGGAAACAATTTCATATAGGTCAGCATATCTGTAGATGGAATTGGTAGTTAAATGTTTGGCAAATATCAGCATTTTTGTTTTAATACTAAATAGTTGTTCATATGTAATAAATTATTTTTTTTATTCACAGCAAATTGTTTTTATCCTGAGGATGCTCATTAGCAGGATGCTTTGTGATCAGAAAAAAATCTCCTTTGTTTTTTGATGGGCAGAGGTTTTTAACCTGTACAGCTCAGTATTGCCACCCAAAATGCATGCTCATAAGCCTAAATTTGTATTTGTGAACCACTCAATATAGTCATATTCTTATCCTAAAAGGATTAGTATTTAAAACAGATAGAATTAAAGAATGTAACAGATGGGCAAAGGAGTGGCAAAGAGAAATAACCAGTAAAATGGCAGGAAGTGTTTCCAGGAAAATGTTTTTTTAAAGTAAAATTTTGAAAAATAAGAGAACAAAAGATCCAGAAATGAGAATGGTAAGAAAAACAACAGTGTCTTGGACCTAAGCATAAAGAAAAAAAATATATCTGGCTTGGGCTTAAGAGACAAGAGAAAAGGAAAGACTGCTTGTTTTCAAGATACAATGGAGACATGATAAAACTTCCCACAATTGCTTCACCTTTGTGTTTTTTCCCTAGTATTCTGCTATGACAATTCCTGGACAAGCTACACACCATCCTGAAAGGCTTTCATGTTGTGGTTTTGACTGTTACTTCTGACTGTGATTCTTTTGCTGCCTTACTCCACTGCATAAACACAAAACAGTCCGGGAGGAAGGAGAAACTGGCAAAGATGGTCATGAGGGTCTTAATGTTCCCAAACAGGAGCCATTTTTCCTGGGAAAAGCAGGATTAGTTTTGTTCAGATCTGAGATATGAAAACTTAAAGATTTGCAAGCTGTACACTCCTCTGACATCACCAATTTGTCTTCATTCTATCTGAACACTTGTGATAGTATTATATCTCTGCCTAGTGCTATGCATCCAGTGCTTTTTAGTTGGAAACATCTGCTTTTTCTTGAAGTATGATCTCTGTTTTAGTTGACCTTTTTAAGCCTTCTTCACTTCAGCTTTTCCAGTTTTGTGCAAACTGGGAGATTTATAATTCTCCTGCGTTGTCTCATGTATTTATGCCTACTCCCTTAACACCTATTTTTCTTAATATTCTCATTTGTATATCTTGATATCAAGCCTCATTACCTACTGCAACATCATTTGCTTGAAGAGATCCCTTAAAGATGCTGACAAGGAAAGCTGCCTTCCTGTCCGTCTATTTTACCAAGCTTTCCACCTGCCACCTCATCAGATTAAAGTTTCTTGTCCACAATTTCTTACAATTCTTCTTTCCTATTTTTTTTTTTCCTAGCATGAAGGGATTTTCCTATTTTCCCATGTCAGGAACAACTTTAAAGCATAAGGAATTGACTGAGCCATATATTTAAATCTCTGCTCTTGCTCCCATTCTGTGCTAGTGACTCATCTGTATTGCTGCTTACCAATCCTCCAAATTGTGTCATCTACAGGTCTTAGCGATGATAATTTTACCTTTCTTCCAGGCAACTGGCTGAGATAACTCTGAGTACAGAGTCAGTTTTCATACACAAGGGTGAGAAGGGGTACTCTGATCTTGGCATCACGGTAATAAAAAGTCACTCATGTTGTCAGGCTTTATTTTCATTATTTTTACATTAACAAACATTTTTAGTACCATCTAAAAATTCTATATTAATTAATTTGCATCATGATTGGTTTTATAAGAATCAATTTCAAGTGGATAAATTAGCAATTTTCTGGACTGCCCATGTTTTAAAGCATGTGAAGTATTAGTTTCTGAAACTTTTCCAGTGTTCCAACAGTTACTGAAAATCAACAGTTATGGTTCAGATAACACTGAACTCTCTACCTTGTTAAAACTTTAAATGTAAATTACATTGACCTGTTGACTTCTCCCCTGCTTCATTTGTATGATATTCTTTCTTAGTTTTTACATGGAAACTGAATAATTATCTCTCCTTAATAAATAAATAAATAATCTGTGTTTTTTTTATTTTGCAGATGCAATCCAGAAATAATAACAAATTCTGCCTTTTAATAATATTTTACTATATCTGTGGTCTATATATAATATGAGGAATTTATTAATTTTTACAAATATATGAAAAATCTCATTTTTATCCCTACAGACCATAGATTTCTCTGTTGGATTGTTGATTTCTTTACCAATTTTCAAAATTTTCCAGATTTTAGTTTATTTTTCTTGCTGACAGTTTCCTGCTCCATTTGAGTAGATATTTTTGTATATACACATATGTATGTGCAGATCATTGCTGCTGCCACACTTATCAGAAAATAGGGGTTTTCCAAATTTTTCATGCTATCCTTAAAATGCTTTCTACTACCATTCACACTTTTCTCCCAGGCAGCTGATTCACTGATTTTTGGCAACACAAAATTAGTATTTTAAAAGGTTGATAGATACGCACATTTGTAGCTTCAGTTTTTTCTATTTAGGTAATCTGCTCAAATTAGAGTTCCCTGACACTTAACTGGTGCAGTTGTTTTTTGATAATTACTGTTGTTGCTATTTCATTAGTGGTACTTAGAAATTAGAAAGTTGGAAGAATAAGCATAGATACCTTCTGTCCACACTATGAGGGGGTATAGCCCACTACCTGCATTTAGATTTTGGGCCATTATTTGTTTGTTTCTCAGACTGAGTGACTTGTGATTACACAGCTTTCTACCCTATACACGATGACCTGGTTCTTACAGTGTTATCTCATTCACTCTAGTGTGATAGGTACCCAGCTCCACACAGTAGGTTGCTTTTTTTATCTTTTAGGACATTGATTTGTGAGCATTCAAGAGCTCTATTTCTAACTTCTCAGTGACTTGTGAAAACGTAATGTCATTTTTGATGTAGACTGAGACTCTCACATATTGCCCACTCAGTTCTTCCCAAGTAGTTGAGACTGAGTGTGAAGTGGAAAGTTACAGGTATGCCTGAGAGTAAATCTTCCAAATTACTGGCTGAGGTCAGGCAAACTGTGAGCAGTATCTTAACAGTTCTTTCAAATGACAGCAAACAAAGCTTCAGACCTTGTAAAATATTTAAAGCTGTGTGAAACTCAGCAGTTTTTGCTGGCAAAGGTTCTGACTTTGGGCTGGCTGCAGTTTGAATAAGGTTTGCATACACTGAGAATTCAAACAAAAATGTAAGAGGAAATTGACCTAATAGTAGCATGATTTTGATAAAAACCTAAAAGCAAATCTGATGATTTTCACTAAAAATCCAGTTATGGTATAAAAATTATTCATACTTTGGTCTGGGTTTATTGCAAAACTTGGAGTTGCATTTTCCCTGTCACAGAATGCAAGGCAAAAATTCAAGTTGTATGGAAAACAGATGAATCCTATTGAATTGTATTAATACAGAAAAATTCAGAGCTCTAAAAATATTGTTGTTATTTTCCCAGAAAGCTGGGATTCACTGATCACCCTTGTAATACCATTGTGGAGATTCTTCTGTCTCATATCAGCTCTTAGTTTGATCTGTAAGAAACAAAATCATAGCATTAAATTATTCAGGAAGTACATTCATCTGACTTTGAAAAGGGATGGAGAAAGGAACACCAGATTCCTCTAACTCAGTACAATAGCTTTAAACTGGTGAAAAGGTAAAATTGAACTATGTCTTCTCATTTCAGTCCAGAGAATTTTATTCATGCCTGATCCAGCTGGTGTTACAGACAAAACTTATTTCAGTGAGAGAATAGTCATAGAATCATAGAATAGCCTGGTTTAGAAGATGCTTTAAAAATAATTTTGTTCCAACCCCCTGCCATGGGCAGGGACACATTTCAAAGCCCCATCCAACTTGGCCTTCCCAGGGATGATGCACCCCCAACTTCCCTGATAATCCTGTTTCAGTGCCTCACCACCCTCACACTCAAGAACTTCTTCCTAATATCTAGGCTAAACATGTCTTATTTCAGTTTAAGGCCATTCCCCCTTGTCCTATCACTACTTGTCCCTGTAAAAACTCCTTCTCCATCTTGGCAAAATCAGAGCAAAATGTCTCTTTCTGTATAGCAAATAAATTCTCCATTATTAAAAAAAGTTTTCACATAAAGTAGGAAAACGTCCATGACTTGGAGATTAAAACACTGTTCCACTTATAAACCACTCCACCCTCAGTTTCCTGAAGCAAAACTGGGAAATCCAGGATGTTTTTCATACAAGGTTGTAATACTTCTTATATGTTCAGTAAGAGACATCATGCTTTTCCTTTCTGGGACCTATTAATATTATAACAAACCACTTTCTGTCATTTAACAGTTAAAAATACCATAATTTCCTACTTCACTCATGATTTTTCTACCCAGTTTACATTCTCTAGCTAATCTGGACTTTGCCTGTAAATTGTAAAATATATATGTGGACGTTATAACAACACCTGATTAATAGAACACTGTAAAGAAAAAGAACTTTATCTAAAGAGAGGCATTTACAGTTTTCTAGCAACTCGTAGGCTGTAGATTGTAAAGGACATGATTATTGTCAGATGAAAAAGGGAAATCAGATGGATTAAAGTATTATAATTAGAAAGGTTCTTAAGAATCTTGTAATTGCACAAGAGTGCAATTTTTGTAAGGCTTGGAATAAAGTATAAAAGAAACATTTTGCATATGTTCTCAAACTTTTTAATTTTTAAGTGTTGGTTTGGGTTTTTTTGTTGTTGTTGTTTTTTTTTTAATTGTAAATTGTAAATAATGATGTTCCAGAAGCCTGAAAGATAAGGGGAGAAATGTGTATATCTCAAACACTGTTAGCTGGATAGCTGTGGAGACTACCAAGCATTGTTAGTAAGAACATGCTGTAAGAATGAATAGAATGTGGCTGCAGAAGGGGCCATACGCAGCAAGGACTTTTTGAGACAAATGTCCTTGTCCTGGCTCCTGAAGATAGACACAACACGGCACAGCAGAGCAGGAAGGAGGCCAAGAAGCAGGCATGGACTGCAGGGGGTATCAAGGCCACACAAGACCACAAAGCCTCTGACCCATTTCCAGAAAGGTCTGAAAGAATGAAATGCACATGAGAACTGATTTGCATAGAAAGAGAGAAATCTATCTCCAAGGTGGGGAAAACTTACCTGTGAAAAGGTACCCCCAGCAATCTGTGCCACAGGACACCCCACCAGCTGGATCAGCTCTGGAGACAGGATTGGCCATCTCTCTCTTTCTTCTGTTCTTGCTTTTCTTCTCTCTTCTGCTCTTTATTCTCTCTCTCTTCCCCTCTTTAATCTATCTCTCTGTCTCTCACTTCCCTTTCCCCCTTTTGTTCAAAACCCACCTCTGTGTGCTTGGTCAAAGAGATCAGGGAATGATTTATATCAATGTCCATGCCCAGTGTGTAATTCACTAATAAAACTTTGTAAGGTTTTGCAGAACCTCTGACTTCTGTTCTTTTCTACCACCAGACTGATGCTCTCCTTCTCCTTAAGGGTGGTATGCCACAGATGGATGTCACTGTATTTAATTTCATTATTAATGAAAAATTGTATAGAATTCATGGCATCATATTGGTATGTTTGTATTGAAAGACTGAAAGTCTTAGACAAAAAAATTCAAAAGTGGCAGAAACATAAATATAATTTATAAATAGACATTATGACAGTCAATTAAGTAAAACTTTTTTTAGTACAGAAATTTTAAAGGGCCCTTGTCAACATGTCCATTAAAACTTGATACAAGCAAAATTTTTCTTGTGAATATTGGCCACATATTATCTGCTTTTCTCCTTTCTGAGCTTTAAAGGTAAAAGGAACCAAAGAATTGGTTCTCATACAAAGCAATTTTGAGGTTTCTCTGTTTATCATAATTACTGTGGAAAGGATCTCCCTTCCTATCTCAACAAATGTGCAACTGATCTCTGCCAGGTTCTTCTTACTTCTGGTATGATCTCCCCATGGGTGTGTGCTCAGTTGTACCTTCTCACTCCATCCATTCATGGTTCAGGAATTATAGGACCCACAAGTCTAAAAACCTTTTGTTGAAACCTTTTGTTGCCCTACTGTTGCTCTTTTGCCTGCTCCTTAGTGACTGAGGGTTTCTTGTACATTTTTCCCCTCCTTTCCACACTTTTAGTCTACTGAAACTACTTTTCCCCCCATTTAATATGTTAAGACCCTTTTCTTCACTTTTCGAGGTGTTAGTGTATGGCTTGTTTTCCATCCCACTTTATGAAATAAGCTGCATTTTAGACTCAAAGCTGACCTTCTGCTAATTTGTGTATGTAGTAAGTACAGCTGTTATCTCCCCAAGCAGCTAAGTTGTGTGTTTCTCACAGAAAAAGTCTAGGAAAGAAAAAGTTGGCTTTAATCTAAACAGAGAACAAATTGATTAAATATTCTTTCAGTCAGAGTGGGACCTTCAGTCAAATCTTCAATAACAACTGGCTATAGAGCTGTTGTTTTAAATTGTGTAGACAAAATTACTTCACTGCTATTATTGGAGTCATCAGGGTGTTTTTAAATTTGAGGAAAGAACAAACTGTACAAAAAAAAAAACAACCTAATATGTGTATTTCTGTCAGCAGACAGAGCTGAAGTTGAAAGTTCTGACCGTGTATTGGAAGTGGACAAACCTATTTAGGCATTGCAAGATTGAAGATAAGCTTATCATTATTTTAAAAGGAATAATTCACTAATTCACTAACAATCAAACTCTGGCCCATTAAATTTTTTCATATGGGCTAAAACTTATTACTACAAAAGTGCTTTTCATGATAGATTTTCTTTTGTGGTATAACTTGTACTTTTTGGCCTTGAAAAATTAGACATAACATTACTTTAACCAGAGACAGGAATACTAAACCAGGATGCTAAAAATGTGCATGAAACTTAGCAAAGAGTTAAAATTAATCAGTCAAAACTGTTGTAGACTCTGCAGTTAATATATTTGAAGCCTTGTAGAGGCATTACATGTGTGCAACTATCCACATTACACATACAATGGACAGGAACCAGGAGTCATGCTGTCCCAGAAACATCATCCAGTCTGGAAGAAAGCCCTTATGACTGGAATCCAGTAGGGCCTGGGACTCCCAGGCAGGATTTCACCCACAACTTGTGATCTTAAGGAATGATACTGCCAAACTGGGCTGAACTACAGGCAGCGTGCTCCTGTACAGCAATCACTAACTTCAAGAGTGAGTACTTCACTGGGGCAGCCAGAGTATTCATGTGAATTTTTAAAAAATTTCATTTAAAACAGATCTAACTAAAGGCCAGGCCAGAAATATCTGAGCTAATAAATACGACTTTTGAATTTTAAATGTCACATACAACAGGCTGTAGAAGATCAAAATAATCAGCTTGACCACAGCATAGCATTAGATTTTTAGCAAGTTGAATTTTAAAAAAAGAGAGAAATAAAATTTTCTATGTTAATGAGATGATGCAAATTTTCCTTGATTTTAAATTCTTCTCTGTTTAAGGGTATGTAATACTGTGTTATTGCTTTTTTTGTATCTTATTTTCATATCCCCTCCTGAAAAAACTTAGGTGAACTGAAGCAATGGAATAAAAAGCCTTTAAAAATTTTGAAGTAAAGTCACAATTCTGAAGAATCTAAGTGGAAAAAATGCACGTAATTGTTACACATAAAGGAGATATAGAAAATAAGTATGCATGTGTATTATCACCTTTGAATTTTCTATATATGTGAGTTTCACTGAATATTATAATAAGCAAGAAGCTCAGTTTTTAGATGGTTAAATAGATGTGACCTCAATAATTTGTGGAATTCCCCTAGCAATATACAGAATATGAGAGGTATGAAAACTAAAAAATAAAGTTGGCTCAAAAAAACCCTGCAAACTATTACTGTCTGTCTTGGTCATTGTAGCAAAATATTGGAAGTACTCCAAAGAATCTTTGATTGAAAGTTCTCAACAAATATTGGGGATTTGACAGAAAGAAATTAGATTTCTATCCAATCATTCCAGAGGATCTCCTGGTTTGTCATTTTATGCTTCTTAATTAGTTAGAATTATTAACCTCCGCTCCATACATCATTATCCTTTAAACTGCTGTTAATAACAACCCTGTTACAATTTAGTCACAAGTGTCAGCAGAAAATTCTGCTCAGCCCTTTTAAGGATAAACTTTGGAAGTGAAATTGATGACGAAAGCTGAAATCATAATGACAATTACTTTATATCATACTATATTTTGGCTTTACACATCAGCTATATTGGAGCTATAGTTCAACAAAGAATTTAAGCATATGCTTAGGTCTTGTTGAAATAAATGGGATTTAAGCCTGAGCTTATGCTGTGTATATAGATATATATGCATTGAAAAGCTTTGTTACATAGGGGTGATTTGTTAAACTAGAACTAAATCAGTATTTTCCAAGTCTTCATTTAAATTACACTTTTTTAATGACTTTTACAAATTAGGATGGGCAATCTGCTGGCAATAAGGGTTAGAATCTGAAATCTTTACTTGCACTGAATAATATCTTACCAATGTTATTTATTTTATATACTTAAGATGAAAAATTAAAAGTCAGGCTAGACTAGAAACACTTTTGTGTGATTTAAGATTGGTGTATATTTATCCAAATTAATTTTAGGACTGTCTTCAAAAAAACCATATATAGCATATGCAAAATGGTATGTAGTACAAACCTGTTGCATGCAGAATAAGAATATATATTTTCCTTTAGAAAAAAAAAGAATGCTTGTAAAAGCGTAAATATATGGTAAGTCATCTTCAGTGATTTAGTAATGCCGACTACAATAATTTTTGTAATTTACATTCAGAAGGCATTTCTTGTAAAGTTATATATTTGACTGTGAGAGGAGGAATAAGTCTCAAATATTTACACCTATAAGATGTCCTGTATTTAGTATTATTTGTGTGAGAAAGGCTTCTGATGCTATATGCTCTAAACTTGGATTTTATAAAAGAGAATACAGTCTCAATAGATGAGAAAAATCTTTTCATTCCCCTATGAGATTACAGCTCTAATTAGTAGTATTAGAACTGACATTTGTAATACATCAAAATACGTTTTTGCATTAGCTTCTATAAATAAAATATTTTCATCAACTTTGCGTTTGCCTGCATGGCAGATGTGTTGAATATTCTGCACTTGTCTGGAAAACACTTGGAAACTTGATATGGAACCAAAATATGCATAGAGACAAGTAAATTGCCAATTGTAACATTTTTTTGCCAGCAGCTTCCTTAGTCAAGCAAATCAAGTACCATTCTATCAGCACTAAAATCAGACAGCTTGAGACTCTGCTACCATTTTAAAACTTTCCCTTAGCAAAGACACTGTAGTGGAAAATCCCCAGCTCAGAGGTGGGGATAGAGAAAATGTAATCATTTACTTGTCACTATGTGTGCCTGTAACCAGGACCAGCTTTCCAGGTATTCTAACCTCCAATTACAGGGCTCAAGTGTGGAGAAGGATCAGAAGTACATTAAATAAGTTAGAAAATGAGAGTGTTTTTCATAAAAGCATATAACTACAACACAACTACACTGTAAAGCTCAATAAACAAGGTTTGTTAAGTTTTGTGCAAGCAGGGGAAGGATGATATTGCTTGTTCACCTTTCATTACCCTCTCTAATTGAGTATTTGGGCCCTCTGAAACAGCTGAGACAGAAAGAAAAGACTCTTAGACAAACATCAGAGCAAAGTCAGGGCATGGCTGATCTTTGAGGTGCATTACTGTGACAATGTAGCCTAAATACTTGAATGACCAATATGTCATGCAGCTATGTATCCCCTGTTGCCAAGTATGTACTTTCCACCTGCTGATGGTTTGTCAGTCTCTATGTTCTGCTAAAATAATGATAACAACAAACAAAAGGGGATCCTGGAGAGAAATCTTTTCATATCATGCTCTCCATTCTTTCCAGAATTAGATCCCAATATGTATTCTCTTGAGTGACATTTTGCCTCAGTTGTGAGTGTTTTTTCTGCCTTAAATCTATTCACTGAGAAGCCCCCACTCTTCAGCTCAGGCTGGCTCTTTGCTCTGGAGTGAGCTGGTCTATGGCTCAAACAAGCACAGCCCACCAGCAGCCAACACATCTTTTCTGAGGAAGGGTTACTGCTTCAATTGAACTCTGCTAGGCCTTCAACAATTAAGTGACTGGAGATCTTCCACGGCTCTCTAGGCAGCATTGTGGATGATAATTTTTTAGCTACAGCGACAAAAACTCAGGGGGTAGTTTCCAGGAGGATAACTCCTATACAGAGTGGTAGTACCAGCACAGACAGAGTAATTCAAGGGTTCCAAAAACAGCCACAGCCAAACTCAGATCTGCCAGCTCAAGTGATTGGAATTCCAAATCACCAGAAGTCACCTTCTCAGTAGCAGGAATTTTGTTTCTTGCTGAATTGTTACTGAAACTGTTTTATTTATCTCTTAACTGCCCCAGTCCATGGGCCACTGCATCAAAACCAACTACAGTTCTGCAATAATATGAGCTCTCTAGGCTGCAGTTGACATTTTCTGGGTTGCTAGAAGTGGGGGTTAAGCCTAGCAGGCAAATTCCTTTGCAGTTGTCTGCAGCAGACCTGATATAAAGTCATCATTGATTTTATTTTGCTGTAGAGCACTGTACTGACATCAAGTTGGGCTTTTCCTGTGAACAGCTCAGCCAGCACTGTATGATGAATGGGCCAAACTGAAGGTGAACATAAACTTTGTCAGCTGTATTTTTTCCATTGATTTGGGATCCTAGGTAAATGTGTTAAAATGAGAGGATGATCTCATTCTTCTAATCCTCCTCAATAAGACAGACATAATGATTGTTTCTGTGGTTGACCTTTCCAAAATACGCCCCCTTTTAGCTGCACAAATTTGAGGACTTGATTGCAATGCTGGAGATGATGCAAGAGCTAAAGAACTGCTGGATTTCCCCCGGTGGCATTTCAAGTTTTGCCTACACATGAGTACAGTTAGTATAAAGCCATTGGAAAATCAAAGTAATTAAGTTGGTACTGAGCTTTCCAGCTGAACCTGTCCCCGTTACATGTTACACAGTGAATCATGGAAGAAAAAGAAGCAAGAAAAGAGAACTATCAGTAAGCCTGACTTGTTGCTGACAAGGTTTACAAAAATGATTTTTAAGTGGTTTATCACATAGTATTTCCTTCCCACCTTCCCAGCATCTCAGCCAACACAGCTTTATGGATTATTAGGACCACTTAATTAGTTAATGATATTGTGTAATCAGGTGATCAGCACTTCACACTTGTTGCTTTCTTTTTTTCTGCTATGTTATGTAGTAGATCCCACAATCTATCAGATAAGCCTGCCATTTTCTAGCAAGCAAACATTTCCCAAGGTTTTCAGGCACAACACACAGACTGGTCCTATTAAAAAGAAAAGAAAAAAAAGCCATACAGAAGTCATATACAAGAAAGAGAAGCTTAAGAAATGTTTCCTCAGTTCAGCAGTACACAGTAGAAAGGCATGCATTTGAACTATGTATGTCCCTTGGAAGCCCTGTTATTCACTAATAAAGACTGGTATGGAAAGTATGTCTAAGGCAGGTTGAACAATGAAAGAACCATTGCACATGAGAAGCATGAATACATAATAAAATTGTTACAGAATTAATCATAGACTTTTAAAATTTCTTTTAAGTTTTAGTCTGAACTGGACACATTTCTACGACTCTTGTGTAGTTTAAGCAAATGTTTAAATTTTGGCGCATAAATTGGCAGGTGCCAGAGTAATTTTTATGGCCATTATACAGCATGGTTGGCTATATTATTATAACATACTGCATATTTTGTATTATACTGCAATAATTTTGATTCCAGGAAGGTAACAAAGAGCTCCTACCCTTTCTTAAAATGGCAGTTTGTGCAATTATGTAAAGAAGCCAAGATGGCACTTGCAGCCACATATTGCTATTTCACAAACATATGTTGTGATTTATTTTATATTTGTGTCATACATACCCTCTCAGTTTACTTCTCCTTTGCAGAAAATTCCATGGAAACATTGTTTGCAACTGTAAATAGCATTATAAAAATCTATTTTCACTTAGTGCTGCCTCAGTCTGGAGACAGATAAAGACTTCAGTGAAAGAGGTGCTGAAGCACATATAATTTTTTTTAAAGAAACCAAATGACAAGAAGCCCACAGAGAGCATGACGTTGAACAGTTTAAAGGTGCTAAAATTTCCCATGGGACTGCCAAACCCACACGATCTGCTGTGATGTCTTCAGAATGGCATGCAGGTGACACAACCATAATTTATATTACAAAGGCATGAAATATGTCAGGTCAGATAAAATAGGTGGAGTTAGTGAAACTTTAATAATTGATTCAGGAGTGATATTACCTAGATCAAATTCCTAATTTGCAACTGCAAATTCATTAAGTTGCTGTAGTAACATTTCCCAGCTTTTAGATATATATAGATGTATATATGCTGACTCCACCAACAAGCTTGAATAAGGTAATTCTTGGCTCCTTCTGTCCTCCATCATCAGGAAAACAGGCAATCTACTCATCCACTAATGTAAATTGCATATTGCTTCTTTGATCTGCTTAGCAATTCTCAGTCAGGTATTTCTGCACACTTCTAATGAGAGACTGTAAGACAATCAAATGGTCTATTACAAAACATAATTTATATATGAGCTTTTTGTTAACAGATAAGATTTGTGTGTGTTTTTAAACAAGAACAACCATCAAAGGACTTTTACTTTGAATGAGTCAGCACTGAAGGTAATTTATGTGGTGTCTTCTTATTTTTAATTACAAAAATCTAGATTTTTCAGTATCTAAGGCAGCACAAATAATCCATTTTCCCTAGTAATGTATATTCTGTCACAATGTAGATGTATCAAGAGTGTCATATTTCTTTGCTTCTTTGAGAACGTGACTTATTAAAGAAATCTTGGTGTTACAGATGCCCAGGACTTTGGGCAGTGCAAGGACACAAACCAATACATTAAACCAGCAGAAACAAAAAAGAGATCTGAGGCTTCCAAGTTCCAATTTTTTGCAAGACAACAGTAGTAAAAGAACATTATCAAAATAGATGCTTTTTGACTTAAATACATGGTGAGATAATGTACCTAATGTTATGTAATAATCTTCTTAAGAAACAGTGGGTCATCCTGAATTCAAACAAGACTTGCAAGAACCAGAAGAAAATAAATCTGGCATCAATTTCTCTCTGTCACTCAAGCATTTATGTTTGAAAAATGAGCAGTACCCCAGAATAAAACAGGAAAATATTGGAGAACTTGGCCTTCTTTATGACTGATACTCTCTGGAGATACAAAGACATTGGAACCACTGATATGATTAAGATATATACATATAATATTCACAGTTATTAAGCACTTCAGAACTGAAATCTGTTTAATCAAAAAAGTGCAATATTCTTGATAAATTTATGATTGAGAATGATAGTTTATATTCATCCTTTTAGCTAAACTTGAGCTGTACCAACAGATAGTATTGACTCCCTTTAGAAAGGAAGCATGACAGAGAAAGAGAACGTACCCAAATGTCATTGGGAAAGTCTGTGATAGGTGCTACTGAAGAACTTAAATGGACAAATAACATTTATAACTGAGTGTGTGAGCTGGCACAGGCAAGACTCAGGAACAACCACAAAACCACAGGTGAAATACAAGGAGTAAATTTACCTTTGTTACCTCACCAGCCAGGGCATCTCTGATGCAGCACCCAGGCAGGAGCACACAAGGGGAGACTGAGGCACCACAGGGCTTGGTCCATGCAGAGGATCAACTAAGCTGCTGTTTTCACCTGTACTTCAGGGATTCATGCAAGTTTACTACTCTGCTTGGATCTTTCCCACAGCAGAGTAGAAAGAAAGAAAAAAAAGAGGGAGAAAGAGAGATCATCAGTCCTGGTTCCAGCATCAGGCATGCCACTGGGATGTCCAGGATCCTGGGCACACAGTGGCTTTGTGAGAGTACCTGTATATAGAAAGGTTTCCCTGCCCTGAAGATGAGTTTCTCTCTTTCTGTGTAAATCATTTCTCAAGCACAGTTCATTCTTTCTGACCTTTCTGGATGTGAGTTGGAAGCTTTGGGAACCTTGATTCTGCCTATGGTGCATGCCCACTTCTTGGCCTCATTCCTGCTGTACTGCGTTGTGCTTATTCTCAGGAGCCAGAACAAGCACATTTGTCCCCAAAAATGCTGCCCTTGCTGTGTATGACCCCTTCTGCAGCCACATCCTGTTTTTCTCACAGCATGTTCTTAGCAGCAATTTTTGGTTTTGCCAACAATCCTTGTCTGTTACCACATTAACTTTGGTTGGCTCCACAGCCATCTGGCTGTTGGTGTTTCAGACATACATAATATCCCCTTTTGGGATTCTACAGCAATAATGCACCATTCTGGGTACAGTAGGTTTGAAGTAGCCCTTGGCTGAGGAGTAGAAATTGTTAACTAACTTCAGGCAAACAAAACAGCATGAATGATTCAAAGTATGATTCTGGTGTTTTTTACAGTTGCTTAAAAGTCAAATACTGGCAAGAAATCAACCAGCAAGGGTTAAAGCTGTTCTACTATATTATAAAATGACTGAGGTGTCTTTGGATACAATAAAACTAATGTATTTAGATCACTTCCAAGGACTGTCCCAGAGATATAATGCTCTGCCAATTACTTAAGTCTCTGCCACACAACACAGTGGCCTTGAATGCCCTTGGGTGATAAACTTCAACCAAGAGTAATTTCATTATCTCATCAAGGCCCTAAAATAAACATCTTGATCAAACTTCATACGTACATTTGAAAGGTGATCTACTTTGTCATATATAATTCTCTCCTTTCATCTAACAGACTGATGCAGTAAGAAGCAGAAGGACAGGCTTCTCTGAGAAATCAGATTTGTACATCCTGCCCCTTCTCAGTACTGTCTGTCATGATTGCTGAAATAAGGAAGGGCACAACCTCAAAAGAAAAAAATCTCTGTTATGTAAGACCACACTCTTTACTGATGAGACCCAAAAAGCCTTACTGTTACAAAGGGCAAAGGATCTTTGTTTTCCTTCCAACAGTTCCTAAACTGAGAACAGAACAGACTCCCAAAACATGTAAACCAGGGACCAAAGATGAACATTCCCAATGCTGTTGCTTGAAGCTGGGTTCCAGAGAAGATAAAAGGCTTTCTGAAAGTAGTCCAGTTTGGGGAACAGAGTAACCAGTCTCTAGAAGAAAAATTACGAAGTTAAAACAAAATCCTGCTGGATGGGGGATTTTACTAGGCTTTCTCCGTTGCCCAAAACTCATGATTCATGAGACTGTCAAATTGAGTCTAAAAAGAAGTTTCTGATCATTCATTTCAGTCTTTCCCAAGCCTTCATATTTCAATTTACTTGGCTAGGAGAGACACAGCACCCAAATTCCTCATAGGACCACCAACATCTCCCAGCACACATCATTCTCAATTCTTTTGTGCTGTGATTTGGGAACATAAAGCACAGTAAGGCACAGGCAAGAGTGTCCCAGTGAAGACAAAGTAACAGAGTCCATGAATGTATGGGATGCAGTGACTGTTTATGAACAGAGGAAAACAGATGGAAAGAAAGCCTTGTCATGGGGGTTTGCTCCATCTTGGAAGCACCTGTGGAGGGAGGCATCTCTCGTGAAACCACTGAAGGCAAGGCGAACTCTTAACCTCTGAAAGCCCAGTGAGGAGCAGTGACCTGGCCTGCAGTGTGAAAGGACCATCAAAGGGCACTCACAGAGCATCTCCTGCCCAAGTTTATTATCCCTCCTCTAGCTCCACTGTCACAATGGACATGGATAGTCCCAGGGCAACCTGGAGGATACTTTCACCTAAAGGTGTTTAAACACACATGCAAGAGGTTTTACACTCCTGCTCACAGCCTGCTTCTTATCTCACCCCTTTATTATTTCTATTCCCTTTATGTTTTCTTCTTTTATTTATTCTTTATCTTTTTTAGCTGCTCTTCCTAATAATATTCCTTCATTCTATCTAATGTAGGTATAAATATGGTTGGTCTATCAAATACAAATAATTGCCATTTATTATAATGTAAAATTATAAATTTAATTAATATAGATCCTGCTTTACTGTGAATGTGTATATATTTTCATATTTCATGCTTCTTTATGTATATAAATATTTCATGTTTATATATTTATATAAATAATCAGAAAATCATCTGAATAGATTCTAATATATGGGTCAATCCTTGCAAGTGATCTAATACAAATCTAATAGAGATATAAAACACATTCAGTGCAGGATCTTTGAGATTTTTAAAAAGTGCATTTCTACATATTTAGCCTCAAACTTGTAATTTTGTTTTTTTGCAGGTTTTTTGTGGTTTTTTGTTTGTTTGGGGTTTTTGTTGGGTTTTCAGTTTTTGTTTGGGTTTTTGTGGTTTTATTTTTGTTTGTTTGTTTTGAGGTTTTTGTTTTTTGTTCGGTTTTTTTTGTTTGTTTTATTTTCTCTCTTTTTTTAACCGGGTCCACAGTTTGATGTCTAGGAAATAACAAGAAGAATAAAACTCATTAAGCTTAGGGATTTAGTGACCAATGAATACCTTTACATCTTTGGTCTCCTTTGGCTTTTGTGTATCAGCTCACGGTAAATTCAAGGCTGGGCACTAGATGGTTAATTATTTCTGCAAAGAGCAGTTTCAGTCAGCCTTTCAGAATGCAAGTCAGGATTTCAAAGGAGCCTAACCAAGTCAAGTACTCATCACCTAATGGATGTCAAAAGGGTTTAAATCCCTTAAAGATTCCTACAGGGAGAGGAGAAACAGTGGGATTTTTTGATACAATAGAAACAAGAAAAGTCTTGTTCCAGGCAGATTTACAAACATGAACTATTTATTAGTCACCAGTGGTAAGTTTTTTTTTTTCTAAAAGTGCAAGAATATTGAATTCAGATTATTTTAATATTTTACTGAGGAACTAAGAAATCCTTTGTAACAAAAAGGATCTCTCCTGGATACCATTAAAAACATCCATATGAATACAGCCTGAAATTTTAATTCAACAAAGAAATAAAATACACAATACTACATAAAATGAAAATAGATCTTTCCTGACCTTTCAGTAACAATTCTCCTGGAAGGCTATGACACACTCCCATCACACCATAAACCAAGACCACCTTTCCAGACTCACTCTTCCCCTTTTGATCTACACAGGAATGCAAATTTTTTTAAAACTGAAACCAGAAAAAACTAAAAAAGAAAGGATCCTGAATGCACTTTAAAAAACTTGAGTATTTGAAGATTCCCTTTTGTTTTTGGCAGTGAGATTTGACAATACTGACAATTTGAATTCCCTGGCTCACATGACTCAGAAAAAAGAGACAGGCTATGGTACTTTATGGTCTCTCTGTGAAGTTGCCATTTATTTTTATATTTTCTTGTGTTCTTGACTGTTCAGTTATTTCTGTTAGGACTAAAATGGTATAATTTCTATTTATAGGCAATTCATTTTCAATGGAAAGATAGGGGTTGATGAGATTACAGAATGAAAGCAGGAGGCAATTTTGAATGAAAATGCATTTGAAATTAAGTGCTTCTCTAGCTATGGAGAGGTTTTTTACCATTGACAGTGATGAGAAAGAAACATAGGTATAGATACAGGTTCCATCTGAATGAACTGACAGTACAGATACACTACAGAAACTTCTAAGCCAGCATGTTTGTGTAATAAAAACATTTCAGCTATATCATAGATCTTTGCTGTTGTTGCTATCTCATTCAAATGTACTGGCAATATACTCCAATATTTCATGTACACACTCTCACAAAAGCTTCACAAAACCAAGACATTGAATTTTGCACTGACTGTCAGAAGGCAGTAAAGATTCCTGAAAGAGTAACAGCAGTTACCTTTTTTATTTTTTTTCTTTACCAGAAATCTTAAATTCTGACATTAAGAAGTTAGTCAATAATGGTACATAAAGAATAGTGAAAAAGTTATTTCTGGAATCCTAGTGTCTAACATCTAACTAGAAGGTAAATATAATTAGAGTTTTTAACTGCAGAGTGTATGTGGCATTGGATGGGAACAGTCTTCCAGCCGTGGCTTTTCCATAATGTATGTGTGAACACGTATTTACAGCAGGTGCAACACTACAGATCAAGTTCTTTATATAACTTGAGTTTGCAATCTTGTGTCCAGATGTGATATTGGTAGTCAAGATAATTTTCTTTGAAGCAGTAAACATTTGAGTTCTGAGTACAGTTCTACTTCTGCCTCAGAGGAGAGGTGAAAAATGTCAGAGAAGGACACAGGCAAGAACAAGTTCATACCCTGGTCCCAGTGATGAACCAGAGTTGTAGCCTCAAAAGAGAAAGAAGATGGAAACCTAAAGAAAAACAGTGAAAGGGTATGATTTATTTGAACTAGAGAGATGAAGAAAGTATCTGCCTGTGTCATTATTAAGGTTCTCTAAGTACTCTTTTCAAAGGGATAGACTGCTAGATAAATCTTTGAAAATCATTAAGTCCCATTTATTTCTGTGTAAGCCTTGCCAGTTTACAGATTACTAATCCAGGGCCTTTACATTATGGGGCACTGTTTGACAGTGTGGCAAAGTTGAAGTGGTTTCTAGTAGTTGGATTTCTAACCCTGTCCTTGATCTGGATCCTTTGCCTTGTAAGCCTCTAGTTTTCATTAACTTGCTGTGTCTTGAATTGCTGGTTCTCTTCTTCCTCCAAATCTTTTATTTATTTCACCACCTTATTCCTTTTCCCTTATATGCAAATCAGTTTGAGGAGGAATATTTGTGTGGATGATTTCCTCAGTTGCTTGGCTTTCTCCATCTCTTACCAATCTACCTTGATTTCTTTATTCTTTTACCTATCTATTATCAGAGTATGCTCAGGTCTTTAGCAAAAGCTACCTGATAGATGAAGTCACAAAATACGCATTAACAAAAGCACAGAATCAGAAAACTTATGTTTAGATAGGAAGCAGAAGCAGTTCTTTTGAAGAAAGACATTGCATGACTAATGTACTACAGTTCTTAACACATAGGGAAGTGACACAGCTTTCCAAATCAAAAGAAGTACAACAATTCACAAGAAGTTTCGCACAAATCTAAATGAAGGAGTTATAAAAAGCCAGATGCTGCTTTAAAACTGTTAGTTTTAGACACATATAAGATAAATGGTTTGTCACTCTGTCCATGAAAGTCGCTTGAGTGAACTTCAGAGGAATGTGCAATTCCATAATACCTGGGGTATTTCTTCCCACCTCTTGCAAATACATTGGTGGTTCATGCCTTGGGTCATAAGAACCCATCCCTTACTCATTTATGACTGTCTATATAATTGTTATTCCTATATATAGTATTTTTACACACTTACTGCTCTCTTGCTTGGAAGTCTGTCCTGTGGCAGTGTTCCAGGTTCTCTTTGGTCATTGTGTTAATGATATTTTTTGCGCAGTTTTAGGGGTTTTATAGGGCAGTTTCAGAAAAAGCAGCTGTTAGGCTGATCTGAGGCTTGGTGCAGGAACAGCTATTAAACACAGATGTAGTTATCTCAGGATGTATGTTGAACAGTAAATTGGTTTGTTGAATTGCTCAATAGAGTTGTGGAATAGCATATAACACTGACTAGCTCTCATTCATCACTAGTTTTACACATGTAAAGTATCTCAAACTTCATTTTTAACCAAGTTAAGTACAGTTATGGAGAAATAAAGATAAGTAGTTATTTATATTTTAAGACAATGGAAACATTATATTTTATTGGAAAGACACAAAGAGAGATATCTGTCATCATATTTCCTCAGGAAAACCCCACAATAATGTATTTTACAATGCTACATTTTAACTTTTATTTCATAATCTCAGTAGCTGTAGGTTTTATAATTTTCTTTTCCCTGGCATTTTATGCCCAGTCATACTAAGGAACTCTGAATACTATTAAAGAATGAAAGCTTTCTGGATTATTGTGAAAGCTGTCATTATCCACTATTCTTGTTATGATAATCTCCATGTAATTAAAGAGGAAACTGACAAAGCATTTGTGATTAGGAGAGACAAAACTACTTGAGTTTACCTCCTGATTTGCTCCGTCCTTTTTCTCTTAAAAGAAGGTAAGTATGTCAATTTCTCCTTGTTTTCTTTACACTTGCTTATCTCTTACACAAAAGCCCAATTTCCCACATTTGTCATAGTCCCAGTGATCCAAATAAGGTTTTTGACCCTAACGTTGAGCATTAGTTTTGGATTGCAGCCCTAACTGTGTATTAGCCTGCTTGGTGCAGTAATTGCATTGGAATAAAGGATAATAAAAATACAGCATCTGTAGCTTTGTCCCTGTTTGTGTTTGTCTAATGATGGAAAAGTCATCTCATAGCAAGACTTTTCACAGTAGGAACATTATTTATAGTAATTTTAATATATTGTATCACAGCTATCACACAAAAACCTATTCATGCAGAGATGCTTTCTTTAGTTCTTGTTTAGTCTAAAATACCATGAGTATTTTACTGTGAGTATAGCTGTGAGTAGTTCGTTACTTGATCAGTAATGTACATGTACACACAAAGTAAAGTAATATAGATACTGACACTCAAAACAAAACCAAAACAAATTTTTCACTTACAGGGAGATCATATCAGCACAGTAGTTTTCATGAGGCTTGAAGAAGTTTCTCTGCCCAGTAAGTTAGTTTATTAAGAGGAAGTTCAGGGCAGTAAAATGCAGCCTTGCCATATCTGTGTCAGCAAGGCCCAACAGACACCTTAGAGTGTGGGAAGTGACTTTCCTTCTCTCCTTTGTGCCAAACACTGAGAAATCATTTACAGACAGGCAGAGGAGCTGGGCCTAAAACCTGGCAGTCCTGCAGTACTCCTGGCAGCTGCATGATAGGGTCTGCCAAGAAAGGAAGCCTTCTTGTATCTGGTGCCTGCCAGAGTGTTATGGCAGTGGCTGAAATTCCATTTTCTTCCACTGGGACCTGCCCATTTGCTCATTGTACAAACCACAGCATCAAACTCTTGAAACTGAGCCTAAACAGGACCAAATGAGGGAGATTTCAGTGCTTATCAGAGATGTCAGAAATATGACACTTGCATTCCACTGGGCTTGTTCAGGCTTTATTATAATTTCGCTTAATGTAGGCTTTAACAACCCAAGGCTTGCTTTGAGTATCAGCTTCAAATGAACTCTAAAGGGTTCAGAATCCAAAACAATTAAAATATGAATTCTATATATGGAAATCTAGTTCACAGGATAAGCCTAGGCAATTTAATGATAAAGGAAGTAATAAAAAACTGTGACTGCATTGTGTATGTGTGTTTTATACAAAAAAGACTAGACAATTAATCTCTATTTAAGCAAGATAAAAAAGTGATATAAAAAATTCTCTATGTTTCTTATAACAAATCTCTCTGGTTGCCTGCTTCAAGGAATTAGAGCTTAGTAAGTTTAATAGGATTTATTAAGGGTTTGAACAGTCTCTTGTTGAAATTAAAAGTGTTTCCCAGACCTTCACAAAGTTTATGAATGGAAATTCAGTTAAAAAGGTGTGTATTAAAACTCAGACACCAAAAGAGAATAAAGTACTAGTTAATAGCAAGGCAAAATCCCCAGTTAGTCCTGAGCAAAAGCAAGTTTTCATTATAACTTTCAAGGCGTGTGTGCACCACTAGATCTAATGGTATATTCACTTAGCTTTTGTTTTAATCAGTATTACCTTGCTTTCCCAGATGTCTCTTCTTCATTCTTTTTCATTCTTTCAGTTCTGTCTCTGGACTAGCTCCTGAAGAAACCTTTGAGGTGGTTGTTAACGTGACTTGAGGCTGGCTGATAGGGCAGACAGAGAACGTTTTCCAGTCCTCTCCTTTTGAAGAGAAAATAAGACAGTGAATGTTCTGATCGTGTCCTGCTGAGCACAGCAGGCGTTTTATGTCCTAGCTCTCCTTCAGTTTTCTTTCAATAATTACTGGAGGCAGGTTAATTAAAACCAAGCCTTTTGTACATAGCATTAAGTAATGCCAATGATGTCCTGGCATATCTATTACAGAACCACTGCAAAGTTGCCAGGATTTTGCATGGACCTAATTTAATGTGTCACTTACAGCAGAACATGCAGTATTGTCATAGCAACAATGCAGCACAGTATCAGATTTTACATTTTGCAATGCCATGTTGCTAATAACACCCTGTGAAATACATCATGATGTATTTCTCATGACAGAGGAGAAAGGTAGACAAAGAATAACAAGAAAATATTATTAATATGTTATATTTGAACACAAAGATATTCCAAATGATTATCATTAAAAAAAAAAAAAGCCCAAGAAGAAGGCCTGTCTATTGTGTTTTATAAAAAGTGGCAGTAAGCATTTTAATGCGTACAAAAAGCAAGTATGACTCTACAAACAATTAAAGCTTTTGGTTTTTAAATAATTTATTTTTATCCACAAGCTATCATAAAGTATTCTACGGAGTTCAGAGGGACAGTTGCCTCAGTGTGGACTATACAAGAAATTATTCATCTCTCTCCCTTGGAAGATTTCTGAAGGGAATCCTTGAGAGTCCATGCTCCTTCTGCAGTCAGTAAAGGGACAAGTGTCTGTCCAGAGGCAGCTCAGATCACTGGAATAAATCACTGTAGCTAAACAGTTGCAACTTCCAGGTGAGTTGTGCCGTAAATAGCCTGGTTTTGAACTAAAAGTGAAGCTGCCCTTAAGCAACAGATCCTGCAGTGGCAGGGTTGAGGCTTTTTCTCTGCTGGTCTCTTTCCCACACCACACAGCCCTGGAAGTTTACTCAGGAACTTTCATCAGGCACAGACAGACACACAGAAAGTCACACTCTCACCCCCTCCTCTCAACACCACCACACTTCCAGAATCTTCCAGAAATCATACTGTCCATGGCCAGAACTCCTGGTGGAGGTTCTGGGGCATTTATGGGGAGAACCAGGGTTATAAAACCCAAATTTCTGATGCATTCCTGGGTCCCTGCCTGCAACAGACCAGGGCTCTGTACGACAACCACAGACCACAATCACCCACACGTGGCTGGAGCCATGGGTGGTGATACCTTTCCATCTCTTGTCTCTCCTTCCCCATTTTTCTCTTTCCAGTTTTCCTTTCTTAGGGAGATCATATCCTCCAGAACAGCTACATACCCTTTTTTTTCACAGTGGTTTCAATGGAGATTTTCATTGTGACACAAGCTATTTAGCACTGTTTTGCTTTAATCCACCCCAAAGGATCTGTTAACAAGGAACCTGGTTTTCCTGCCTCAGAGGCAGATCCCAGCAACTGCCCTCTCTGAGGTACAGAGTAGAAGCAGAGCAATGGGGTTCTTAATTTAGATGCCTTACTTGAATGCCTAAAATTAGAAAGGTGTAATTAAGAACACAAGGATTTGGATACAGAAAACAGGAATATGTTTTCCTGGAAGTCTTAACATATCTTACAGTATTTCTTGACAAATATTTTATTGATTCCTGTCTGAAATCCAGAAATGTCAGAAGTATTTTTCGAGGTTTTTACTGTGCTGAATGACTTCCCAAATACTCATTCATGATGTACTCCAAAGCATTGGATCAAATCAAGTATTATTGTCTTGCAACATATCATGAGTGATTTAAAATAATGGCCCAAATAGCTCAAGTTTAATCATAAAATTGGGCTCTGGAGTAAAAACTGTTCTGTACACGTGTATTTGGATTAATGATATTGCCCTTACATATTTTCAGATAAAATTTTGGAAGTCTTTTGATTTAGTACTGCATCATGTCCTGATGGAAAATCAGTATACTCTACAATATAGAGCTAATATAGAATGAGGCAAAAATTGGCTAGTAGCTGTCTTTGGGGAAATCACCAGTGAGTACGTGTGGGTTTTCTGGGGATTGGAAGCCTGCAGCTGTTCTACGTTTACATCAACAACGTGGATGGCATATCGATTTTGGAGTGGGCTGTCTAGCTGGCTTTGTGACTCGGACTTATTTAAAGAATAAATGCTTTAATAAGGAAAAATACAGCGTTAAAAACCAAGCAGAGGGAGTGTGTGCTTCTGCTGAGAGTGGAGAAATGCACTGGGAACAGCCCTGACTCTGGGAGGCCTACGTGTGCACCCACATGCAGTGCAGACAGCAGCGCTGCCCTCCCGCCCTGCATGTTCAGAGGATGTGCTGGGGGAAACACAGGTTGTGTCTGCTTAGATGTTCATGCCATGAAAAAAGAACCTGTGGGAATAGAAAGTGTGAAGAAAGGCATTTAAAGAACAATATAACCATCAGGCACATGCAACATGAGTTCACAGAGGGAAATTTATGTTCATCTAGTCTGGTATCTTTCTACAAGAAGTGTAGTGGGTGAAGGGAAGGCAGTGGATGTAGTTTTCCTGGGTTTTATTAAGGCTTTTTTTACTTTTGTCCTTCATAGCATCCTCCTGGGCAAGTTGTCCAGCCGTGGGATGAGCAGGTTCATGGGGTGCTGGGTGAAGAACAGGCTGGATGGCAGGGCTCAAATGGGACGACACTGACTGGTGGCCATTTAGCAGTGGTGCTCCTCAGAGCTCAAGCCTGGGGCCAGTTCTGCTCCTTGAATTAATCAATGGTTTTGGACGCACTTTTGCTGGCTTCAGCTGGGGTACAGCTAATTTTCTTCACAGTGACCAGTACAGGGCCAAGTTTTGGATTTGTGCTGAACACAGCATTAATATTACAGAGATGTTTTTGTTATTGCTGAGCAGTGCTTACACAGAGCCAAGGCCTTTTCTACTTCTGAACTGTGAAGCTGGTAGGGAGGCTGGGACTGCCTGGGAAGCTGGCAGGAGACAAAGCCAGGACAGGTGACCCAAACTGACTAAAGGGATATTCCAGACCATGTGGCATCATGTTCAGGATATAAACTGGGGAGAAGAAGAAGAAGGGGGAACCTTTGGAATGATGGCATTTGTCTTCCTTAGTCATTTTACATTTGATAAGACTCTGCTTTTCTGGAGATGGCTGAACACGTGCCTGCCCATGGGAAGTGGTGACTTAATTCCTTGTTTTCCTTTGCTTTAGCTTTCCCTATTTATACTCTCTTTATATCAACCTATGAGTTTTAGAGCTTCTACCCTTCTAATCCTCTTCCTGATCCTGGGGAATGGGGGACAAGTGGCTGCTTGGGGCTTGGCTGCTGGCTGGGGTTAAACCTCAACAGAACTGTTACCACATTCGATGTGAATTATATTCTCTCCTAAAATTTTAATAACTGGAGAATGCTCAGAACAATGGTTTGGTTGAGTGATGAATCTATATGTAAAATAAAATGAATACATTGTGCTGAGTTTATTCATGTTAAATAAGGAATTCTCAAATGTTATCTTTGGATAAGTAGGAGTAATGTGAGTGCATCGTGCTGGCACTCCCAAAACCTGTGCTGTCCTTGGAGGTTCTGCTGATAGAAACAGGTCTGCAGAGAAGAGTGCCAGATATGTCAATGAAAGCAGGACATATGCAGGCATTTTCAGGATTTTGTCTGAACACTAGTTGCAAATGCTTGATTTTGTTTATTATAATTGAGTGTTCACAAAAGTGTTAGTCATTATAATTAAATTATAATGATTTTTATCCAGGAAGGCAAGAGTAGACCCAGAAAACTACGCTGCTTTTTTACTTTTCTCTCTCTTAATACAGAATTAATTTCATCACGATGTGATGAAAAACTACTTATGGAGAAGCTGTTGGTTAATTTTCATATTCATAGCTAAAATGTCAAAAAATAGACATGTGTGCTTTATGATTTCCAATTTCTTGCCTTTCTTTTTACTTTTAGTTTCCAGTTTCACATGATGTTGTGTACTCACTTGGCTGTCACTGTGTATTAAAAACTTTATTATTTAAAGGAGACTGACAGGGAAAATTAATATAGTATTAAGAAAGGATATAAGAATGGTGATGCTCAGAGGCATCACAGAATCTTTCTTGAGCAGTGACCAGCAATGGATGCTGAGGCTGATAATGTGATGTTTCCACAGAATGCTTTCTCCTTCTCCAGCAGTTGTCCTTATGGATATCTATTGATCCCACATCACTCTACAAAGACTGTCATAGGGAGTTAAAGGCATTAAATTCAAATATCTGTATGTGTTGTCAGACAGTGCAGCTGGTTTTACTGGACAAATTAGACACAGCTCTGTGCCTTTACCTTTTCTGCAACTGCCTATGGGTCACCTCTGTCTGGAGCAGAGTGTTTGTGAATTCAAAAGAAATAATGACTGAAAGATTTTGAACAGTGTATCTCAGAAGATCACTAGAATATATGACAAAAGTATAGAGCAATGAGGTGCTGATGAGTATTAAAAAAATCAGAAGATAGAATAGGATTGTTGCACATAATAGTAACAAGGCAGTATTCAACTTAAACTGAGAACTTGCAAAACAAAAATTACAAACTTCATGCAATACTGTGACTGTTGAACGTGACGACGAAGTGCTCACCACAAGCCAAGGACTTATTAAGGTTTATACGGAGGTGGAACACATAATTGGAGGTCACAAAAATACCAAGTTCTAAAAGTTAAGGCTCAGGTTTCTGCACCCCAATGACTATGTTCAGTTTTGGGACTCTCACTATAAGAAAACCAGGTGCTGGAGCATGTCCAGAGAAGGAGGTTGTAGCCAGGTGGAGCTCAGCCTCTTCTTCCAGACAAGCGACAGGACAAGGAATAGCCTCAAGTTGCTCCAGGAGAGATTTAGACTGTATATTAGGAGAATTTCCTTCACCAATAAGGTTGTCAGGCACTGGAACAGGCTGCCAAAGGAAGTGGTGGAGTCGCCACCTCTGAAGGTATTTAAAAGATGTGTCTGTGTGGTACTTGGGGACGTGGTTTCGTGTGGAACTTGGCAGTGCTGGGTTAAGTATTGGTCCTTGATCTTAAGAGATCTTTTCCAGTCTAAAAGTTTCTCTGATTCTGCTGCAGAAGGGTTAAATGGTACGCTTTAGAAGTTATGCTAACACATACTGCGTCTCTAATGAGGGAAAATCGCTGAGCATCTGTGTGCTCTTGGACTTCTTGCATTTTTTTTTTTTGTGAAACGTCTGATATTGACTGTGTGAAGACATGAGCTTAGATTAGACATATGATTTTGTTGAACTTACAGTGAATTCCTGGCTTTTTGTCTTGAACTGTAATGATTACAGGCAGTTTGACACCAGGCCTGCAACATTTAATGGCCTGAAATCGCTCCCACTTGGAACAACTTGGGGCTGTTGCCATTTAAGAGAGCAGCAGGAGGCACGGGCGAGGTTTAGAGCTCGCAGCACAGCGCGTCTGAAAGGAGGGACCGCAACACCTCTTTGTGTTGACGCTGCACTTGGTTCACGTCAGCCTGGGAAGAGCTCGGCTACCTGGCTTGACATTTCATCTTTTTTGAAAACAAACAAATAAACAAAGCCAAAAATCCCCCATAGCAGGCGCAGTACTCACGGGAGCCCACTCGCGACCGAGTCCCGCTCCCGGCCAGCGCCCCTGGCGCGGCTCCCCAGCCCGGCCCCTCGCCCTCGCTCCGTCCGCGCCGGGCTCCGGGAAGCGCCGCCCGCACGGAGAGCGCGTCCCGCGGTCCCAGACACTGCTGCGGGGCAGATCACATACGTGATTACATGTATCTGTAGAGAGAGATGTGTATAAAAGGGTACTTGTGCTGAGCTCATAATGAGAAACGAGCCAATTCCCGCTTGCCAAGGGAATGTTTTATGTACAGGCGCGCGGTGCTCCTGTGCTGGCACTGACAGACCGCGGCGGGCTGCGAAGGTGCCCGACCTCCCCAAAAGAAGAGACTGGCCCGGTGGTCCCTGGGCTTTGCACCAAGCTGCTCACCTGCAAGAACAGACCATGCCCAGGCCCTGCCCAGGCTCCCGTGGCAGCATGTTACATCCCAAGGAAGAATGCTTTACAGGTAGGTTTTGCTAGCTATTGTCTCTTATATTGCCCCGGGTTTTTTGGGGGAATGAGATAAACACGAAGAATGTGCCTGATTGGTAGCGCTGCTGTGTGTTATGCAAAGCAAGAGCTTGGCTGGCTGTGCTTTTTTGTTGCATTGCTTTTACTGGCAATCTGTCAGAAATCTCCAGTTCGTATTTTACTTGTGGAAAGGACACTACCAGATGTGTGTACGTGGCCTCTCTGTTTCTGACAGTGTTAACTCCCCTACCATTTGAGCTTTCTGCAGCTTTCCTAGATGCTGGGTGTGACAATGGAGGGGAATAGCACTTGCATTCTTGGCCATACCTGGAAGCAGCACTCGTTTTCCTGGACATTCATGCCCTGACGTGCCCTGCACCTTGAAAGCAAAAGTGTTCTGCTCTAGCTCCTGGATTGATGCCTGACTACAGAGGTGGTCAGCGAAATCCCTTCTTTAGGTAGTGAGGAGAGCCATGAATTAAGAGTGATTTATCAACATCATTAAAAACTGATGAGGATGCATAACAAAAACAAGCAGTAATATTAAGGACTTTTTGCAGATAATGCCACCAACCATTTTTTACCACATGGGTTGATGAATGAGCATAAATTACCAAGAGGACTTTCAAGGGCTAGGGCTGATGTTATGACTAATGCATTTTAGAGAGTCTGGGCTAATTTATCAGATGACCAGCCTTTCAGTTTGTGCTTAATATTGAGCACAGTCCAATTTGCTCACTGAAATGTAAGGATGTGTGTGTGTTGGATCATGACCTTATTACTGTATAGTTAAATTTCTGCGCAAACCCCTGAGGATTACTTCTGTGCTACCTCATAGAGATTTATGAAATTTAAATTTCATACAATGCCCTGAAAAGGCTAACACTTTTTATGCCTGTGAATTTTATTGCCCTTGCATTGGGTATTTTACTGACTCTTACAAGAGATTAAAAATTCCAAGGAGTGGGATGTTTCAGTATTTATAAAATAATTTTTGGTTACAGTCCTGCTGGTCTAGTCCTGCTGGTCTAGTGACAAGAGTTACTTCTGGTATTGTATCACTGCTGGAATTACACGCAGTGGTGAGACTCTCAAAAACACTTTCTTCACTCTAATGTTTGAAATCAAGCCAACTGGATTATATTTCTCTCAGAAATTATGTTACAGTATTGCTGAGATAGGGTATTTTTTATTGCCATTTTAATGCCTGTTTATGTTACACCCATATAAAGATGAGAACTGTGCTGTGTAGAGGTGAGTGGGTGTGACATATGCCGTATTTATAAACACTTCCACAGGCTGTCAGCTGAGTTTCCATGGCTGAAGAGAAGTACTTTAAATTTTAAATCTCACCTCTCACATGGCATGCTATAAACCACAGTGGGAGCTAGAAGTATTCGGTGGAATTTTTGGACAGAAAACCTTTTTCTGTAGCAGTGAGAAGAATGACTTAGAAGAGGATGAACTTGTCTTAAGATGTTAAGAGTCTGATTATGCAGGACTTGTGTCCACATGAAGAATCCTTGCTTTCATAACTGGTGTCACTGATGACAGTGAAGTTTTTTATGTGGGCTGTGAACTATTTGTATAACAAAGAGTGTGCAATATTGGAGTCCCAACAATGTAGTAAAGCTGTCCTAGGAAAGACTCCTTCAGAAGTTTTATTTCGCAATTTTCAATTAGAGGAAATTTCTTCTTTCTGAGTGCAATGAAACAACATCCATTCTTTGACAATATACTCTCTCCTGATCCAAAAAGGAGGTGTGAAATTATTTATTGGCTCCCTGAACTGTGTTTATAGGATCCTGTCTGAACCCAAGATAAGCAATGTGCACTTCATATTTAGTACAGGGTGTTTAAACAGTGCTGTGTCCAGCAGTCTCTTTATGGGCCACTGAATACAGTTTCTCCTGCAGCAAATGCAGCTAGTGGCCAAATATCAGAGATACATGTTTATGTTCTCTAGAATAAAATTCACAACAATGAATTCCTTTTTTTTTCTCAATAATAAAAACCTTTTTCAAAGATTTCATCTCAATAGGTTTGAAGTACTTTATTTTTATAATACTTAAAATATTTTTTCATATGAAGAACTCCAGCAGGGCTTTGGTCCAGCTATTTAGAATGATTTCTATTGAACATATTTGGAAAATAAGGATTCATGAGAAACTATTGCAAATTTATTGATTCAGTGACATTCAGAAGAGTATTATGAAAGAAAAAATTCCATTAGCATCAGGTCTGGAACTATGACTAAGACACTGAACCTGCATGTTGCTGTATAGCAACATGCATCTCTAATACCCCTGGGCATAGACAACTCTTCTGATTAGCATTGGAGATTTGAGCAGATAAGAACTTCTTTTGATTTATGATCTTATTTTATTTTATTATTTTGTTTTGAGTGTTTACAGATTAAATAAAACCCCTTATGTACATAGACTAGATAGAGATATGGATTGAAGTTTTATCTTATACTACAATCTCGTATTACAATGTCTCTTGGAAAAAAAAAAGTAAATGTGCTTGGAAAATCCTCAATCTTGGCATTAAAACTGATCTTATTTTTTAAGACAGTTGTCTTAGAAGGTATTAAATATGTTTCTTACCAGAATCAAAAGTATTAAGATTAATATATGAGAATCTGAAAGTAGGTTTCCAGGTCCGTATTTAGAGCTTTACATGGTGTCCTGTTTTTTCAAAGGTGCTGAGCAGCTGTGTGTGTAAATTCCATCAGAATGCTCAGCTGCTCTGGGAACACACCTGTTACTCAGCAAGGGCAAATTTCAGAAATGCTCTCCCACACTTCCTTTAGGTTGATCCATTTTATTAAGTTGATTGCATGAATTACTGTTCTGGGACACCCCCATTTTGCCTCATGTCATCTGTGTTGGTTGAGTTTTGGCAAAGGAAACCCTGGCCTATGTAGTGAGGCCCCTGAGGGACCCAAGATGTTGGCTGGCAGCATTGTGGCACTTTGTCTTGGCGGTGAGCTGCCTCTCTCTTATGCTGCGAGTTTCCATGAGTATTTTCAAACCAGAAGCTGTGATTCTATTGCAGGTTTGGCAAATCCTGTTCTTGATTTCTTCTTGACAGAAGCCAGGTTTTTTGTTATTTTCCACCTCATTTTAGATGAGAATGGTCCATCACTGGAAATACTGACTGATGTCTTTTTGTATCAAAAGCCAGAAACAATATTTAGACATGAGCCCAAGCTTAGAGCGCAAAATATTTTGTTAAATTATCTTGTTTTGTTAATGTATCTTGTTTTCTCTGTATGTATTTTTCTTGTGCCTGTTGCAATTTTGCTGTCTTAAGTGTTGATAGTTTTCTGTGTTTTTGCAGCATTTTGAATAAAAATTGGTTATGTTATTACATAGTTTAACTCTGATGTTCCTTGAAGTCACTAATGTACAGCTCGTCACCTATCACAGTAAAATAATTGTTTGTATTAATTTCTTTTTTTAGTTTTATTTAAAAATATAAATTTATTGATCCATATCTCCCACTTAAATGCTAGTCTGTTGTTGCTTTCTTTTACTTCATGTATATTGCCACAGAATTTTGTCTTAGTGTTTTCTCAAGTAATAGCTGTACATAGCCCATATTCATTAGTGACAGAGTCAAAGTTTTTCCCTGTAGTTTTTTTTTTTACTATTTTATTGATATAAAACAACTTCTGGGGATGTAGTAACCTAAGTGACATTAAATCTACTTTTCTTCTCAACGTCTTCTCAAGTAATATGTTCTCACTGAGATAATTTAGATGTGAAACAATAAAAATCTTGCTGTCTTACATGCAAGAATTTGTTATTATTGATTAACTTCATTTGGTAAGAGTTCTGCGGGAACCAGAAATCTTAGCTGTAGCATGAAAATACAGCAGTTTCTCTTCTTCTGTTTATGCAAATTATAGCTTTAACTTGCAAAGCTTATCAAAGAGCATATCAGAGCACAGAAACTTGATAATTCAGTGTCAGCTTTATCATTTGATAGGATAAAATTATAAGCTGATTATAAATTTTCAGGTAGTATTTGTGTGTCGTGCAGTGCTTACTAGGATGTTGTAAAGGAAACTTGGATGCAGTTAAAGCTTTTGTAAGTCAGTGACATTATTTGGACATTTTACAATTTTCAAGTGTCATATTCTATTTGAGAAATTTTTTTTCAGATTAAGAATAGGGTTTCTCTTTGGTTTTGGTTTGTGCCATTTTTTTCCTTTTTGTTTGTTTTATTTATTTAATGTTGTGGTATGTTGACACTGGCTGGATGCTAGGTGCCTACCAAAAGCACTCTTTCATTTCCCTCCTCAGCTGGACTGGGGAGAGAAAATTGTGGAAGGCTCATGGGTTGAGGTAAGGACAGGGAGAGAACACTCAGCAATTACCATCACAGGCAAAAGAGACTTGACTTGGGGAAATCAATTTAGTTTAATACCAGCCAAATTATAATTAGAGTACGGTTGCAAGAACTAAACCCAGGTCTTAAAACCACCCTCTTGGCACTTCTCCTTTCTCTACCTGCTCTCACTGAGCAGTGCAGGGGCATGGGGAATGGGGGTTATGGTCAATTCCATCACACCTTGTCTCTGCCACTCCTTTCTCCTCACAAGGAGGACTCCTCACACTCTTCCCCTGCTTCACCACAGATCATTCCCACAGGAGACAGTCCTCCATGAACTTCCACAACTTGAGTCCGTTCCACAGACTCTTATTCTCCATAAATTCATCCACCGTGGGCCCCTTGTGGGGTCACAGGTCCTGCCAGCAAACCTGGTCCATATGGGCTGCTCTCTCCACAGGCCAGGTGCCTGCTCCAGCACAGGCTTCCCATGGGGTCACAGCCTCCTTTGATGGCATCACCCTGCTCCACTGTGGGCTCCTCCAGGGGCTGCAGGGGCACGGCTGCCTCACCATTCACCTTCTCTCTCTCCTCCTTCACTGACTTTGGTTTCTGCAGAGCTGTTCCTCCCTCACATTCTCACTCCTCTCTCACAGCTGAAATTGCCCTTGTGCAGTATGTTTTTGCCCTTCTTAAATCCATTATCCCAGAGTTGCTGCCACTGCTGCTGCTGGGTTCAACCTCACCCAGTAATTGGTCCATCTTTACTTAAAAAAATGTGTAAGTTTTTGCTGTGGATATGAAGTAAGTATTTTCAGTTTGTTAACAGTGAAGATGCAACAGATGTAATTTTTTTAAAATTGAAAACATAAAAACTAACTGTTTCAACATCAGAAATAACAAAACTTTTATTAAGAGGTCACAATTCCTATCTTACCTTCTGAGAGACTTGAGGGTTTTTTTTGCATATCTTTGAGAGGAATATTGTCACCACTTTTGGCATGATTTCAGGCATAGGGCTGCCTGAAAAATAGAAATAGATATGTGCTTTTATTCTCTCCACTGTGTCCTTAGCCCTCAAAGGTTAAGGATCATTTATCTGTGTTTAAGGCAGGATGCAACAATAGTAATAACAACTCTAAATAATTTTCAAAATCATCAGTATCTCAATTTTTTAAAGGTATGTGTTTTGTAAAGTCTCAATAGCTTTAGAAAAGGCAATAGCAATGGAAGTGAAGAGTGGAATGTCACAGCAAAGACAGAGAGACCCTTACAACTCACAGACAATGCTGGCTTTTAGGATACAAGCAAATCTGGTGAAAGCAATGTTACATTATTTCTTGTATGTTATTCTAGCTAATGATCCTAAGGCATTAGCCAGCATTTACTTTTCCCAGGGTACTCTGTCAAGTGTAATGCAGTCTCCATCCTGTAACCTGTGCACCTTCCATGGCAGGCAGCTCAGGTACGAGCACATTTGATAGTGCTTCTGTGCAGGACAGGAGGCTGGAGCCAGGACACCATCCAGGGGCCATTTCAGACAAAGGAATTGGACGTTTCTAATGCATCTTCCAGGCAAGGACCTATTTTTGAGTGCAGCAAACATTAGGGCAAAACATTTCTGATTCAACAGCTTCAGGGGAACTGTAGCAAAGGAAAGAGAGCCCAATCTGTGGTGATTATTCATGTGAGGCAGACAGGTTCTGTGTCTGGACTCTTGGCTGGAACTGATGGATTATTCCAGTCCTTGCAGCCAGAGGCAGCTCATTTGGCATTATTTTCTGGTAACTTTTCCAACAGCCTCTTTTATCCACAAATGCCAAGCTGCGAGGACTGGAGTGGCCCAGTCTGAGCCGGGCACTAGCCAGCCCATGTCTGTCTGTGTCCTGGCAGTGATGATGAGGGCGAATGGCTCCAGCCCACCCCTTCCCATTCCTGTCTGTGTCTGCCTGTGCCCAGCCTTGGCTGCTGCTGCCTATTCCTGGGACAGTCTGGCATGTGTGGCTGGGTGCAGACAGTGAAGAAGCACTTCTCTTTCACCCAGCACAGCCACTGCCAGAGGCAGACTTAGTGCAGGAAATAAAAGGGAGAAATGCAGAGGAGCTGACCAGTGTTAAAATTACCACATCAACACAACTGTGGTAACTCCTTGATGGCCTTGTGTTACATCCACAAGCAGTTCTGGGTGTTTTCTGTGGAGATCAACTGCAGATAATATTGTTTCTGAATATCTGAGAAGCTGAAAATGTAAATGGAAATGTATGCTTAGGATACATATATAGTTAACACAAATATATTTTTAAAACCCTGTTATGAACAGCCTGATTGAGGAGTGAAGATCTTACTGATGAACTTTGTGGAGTATGCTTCAGGAATTATAAAAAGGTTTTCTTGATTTGAGTAGAAGCATTATAGAACTGTAGAAACCAAAAATAACTGTGGCAGCCTCAGAAACCTCTGACTAAATCTATAGACAGCTCTTTGATTCAAGAGCAATAGGTGGGATATATTCTTTATATTTAGGGCAATATTAAAATATGCATATTTATCTTTGAAGGGTACCATTATGCTGTAGCTTCAGGTGTTTCTGTTGGTAATTAAGCAGTTATTATATTTTTATTCAGGAACTTTGGGTTTTAAAATATTATTGGAATCTTACTATTTCATATGTAGTGTGCTTTCTTAATTCCTTTAAATCCCCTACAGCCTTTTAGCTCTAGGAGAAGTTAACTCTGTGACAGTAAGTCAATTCCTTTTTCACAGCAGTTCACTCTTTGCTAATTCCATTCTTTGGAGTAGAAAATGTACCTTTAAAAATAATGCTAGCTTCTGAGCAAGGATTACTGAGAAGGTTTCTAAATTACTCTTCACTTTTTGTATTTTTCCTTCATTCGATAAGAATGCCAGGGTTATTTTTTGTGGGATAGAAAAAGGCCTATTCTCTTCAAAAAATCGTACTTAAGTGAAATACTATTGTTCATGTGTGCCACTCCCCTCTAGTGAATATAAGTGGAATTGCTTCATGTCGTTTCACGCCATTGACCCCTTAGCTGCAACCAGAGTATGGAATTTCTCTTCAACTTTCAATGACAGAGTTATCTTTCTTTCAGTGGAACAATGTGAAGTTTTTTCTGCTTTTTTCTATTAAGGAAGAAATAGGCCTTCATTGCAAAAACATGCTAAATGTGTTAAATCCTTTCCTTTGCACACATACAGTACCCAAGTAAATATAAAATTAACTTTAGCAACATTAAAACTGTATTAGTTATTACTTCATCTGTCTATGTGTCCCTGGGTTTGAGTATGCCCCTGTCTGCATACATGAAGCATTTATTTTAACAATGTTTACTTTTTCCTTGATAGTTGAATGCATTTTTGTATGGTAATCTTAACTCCTCCATGGTGGGTTGATGTTTGCTTTATTAAACCTTTGAGTAATTGATACCAAAGCTCGAGTTGTTTGGTCACAGATATGTGTGCAATTCTAGATAAAAATATCTATCCACATATTTTCACTTGGATGTTTTTGTTGAAGAAGTAACAGAGGAAAAGAGTGTTAAAAATGTTGTGTATGTGACAAATATTCTGTCAAATGTCAGCTAACAAGGCATTAAGTGTGGGATTTCTCTGGCCAGAGGCCAGTCAGATAGCTCAACAGTCACCCCAGTCTGTACTCTGTACTTATCAGCCACAGAGAGAAAAACATGCATTTAGCTTTCCATTTATCATCTAAAGTACACAGCTAAAATATGCTCATAGTCAGAAGCTGATTGTTTCTATTTACTGCACATGACAGATGTGTCAAGCTAGCATGAGATGAATCCTGTATGAGGTGGTCTTTAAAAAAAGATCTATCTGTATCTACTTTTTTTCTTATTAATTGTGCTCTTAATTCATATGATAAATGTGTCATTAATTAGTGATGCTGGTTAAAACAGCTTTTTCTTTTACACTAACAACCAAATTTGGTCCATTAGAGTTGCACAGGCTATGAAGGCCACAAGCTTAACAAAGTAAACAGCCTGAAGAAATTGTATGAGATGTAGAAGTAGTGAACCCGAAATCAACATAAAATCTGATGTGAGGCAAATATATGTGTAAATATTTCATAGAAAAAAAAAGAGCATAGATCCAAGATATTTTTAGTTATGCCTAAGAGATGCAGAGGTTTGTTGAGACTAGAATTTTTTCTATAGAGCTCCATATGTTTATTTGTCATACACACATCCACCTACCTGAAGCTTAAAGAGCAGAATGTATGAATAAAGCTGAAAGGCCAAGTGTAACACTTTCTCTTGTTTTTCTTCTTTTAGGGATATTTTACATTTCACATCCTTGCTCTTTTCTGCTACCCAAAGATGCAGTTCATCTTGTTCTTAAAGGATGGCAGATGTTTTTTGTAAAGGTTAAAAGCACTTTTTTAAAAAAGAAGCATTAAAAATATGAGGACAAATCCCGTGGCAGCTAGTTAGGCAAAACTCGCACACAGATTTGCAGATTATAGCTTTTTTTTTTTTTTTACTGCACTGTACTGTACATAACTGCATCTCTATAGTTTCTTCCTTTGTAACAAAAAATATAAACTCCTGTAGTTATTGCACAGGTTGATAAATGTTATCTGGTTGATAAATACTATTACAGGATTGTTATTAAAAATTATCTCTTTTCCAGAGAAATCAGTGCTTGCCCAGCCAACATTTGTTTTTGAAAAGAAGGACCGTACTTTGAAGGTAAAAAGACTATTTTTTCCCTTTTTCATTATTGATAAAAATTGTTGAGAAAGAGGGATTCTGTAGACAATTATTCTAGCAGTAGTATAAGATTTCAGCCCTGATTAACACTTGTAATAAATGGTCTGAAAATAAAACAAGGAAGAATAGAAAACAGAAACAAGACTTAATGCATATGTGCTGGACTGGACTGTTATGAGCTGTTTGTGTCTCTGTCTGGAAAATGACTGTTCTATTTTCCTTGACCTTTCCATGCTTATTTTTTTTCCAGCGGCCTGCAGAAGACCCAGTTTGCAAAGCTGAAAATGGTAATGACCACCTCACCAAAACAGCATAATATAGCTGGGTTGTTCATAGGTCTGCCTGTTGCCTGTGGAAATAGAGTTTGGACTCTTTCTACGAGCAGGGGCAAATCCCAGTTAGCAGACTAAGATTTTGTGGGTCATAGAGCCACCAGCTGTATCCTAATATATGTGTCCCTGTATTCCCTCGAGAGTTCTTCCATCTTACCTCTCATATTTACCAGAAAGACAAGCTTCAGAAATTCTGAAAAATTGACCAAGCACATTCATCAGCTGGTTGAACTCCTAACTGCTCTTTTCTATTTGCTTGGGTAATGTTATAATGTAGCTCTTCATTCTTAATGTTTTCTGAGCCCATGGGCTGTGAACTGATTCTAAGTGCTTGCTGTAGGTTCTCTGAAGTTAGTAGAAATAAAGAAGACCCACAGACCCAGCAGGGCTTTGTGACAGGTATTGACTGAGATTCCAAAGCCCTTTTCCTCTTAGGTGCTGCTTAAAGCTGTTCTGTAAGTCCTTCCTAGAATTTATTTTGTTCAGGTTTTAATTCAGTATCATAACATCATGCTGATGCCTCCTGCCAATTACACTGTATTTTCTTTTCTTTAGATTTCATTAGTTGTTCCAGAAAACGTGCAAGATCATCGTCTTTGACTTTCCAGAAGTCTGACTCTCAGTCTAACACTGGTATGACATTTACCTCCAGTCATGTTTAAATTGGAGTTCTATATTCTATCTGGTAAAGAAAAGAATGAATACCCCCATCTAAGAAATGTTTCTGCATTGTAGGCATGCTGCAAGCCATGAAAGCTTAAACATTACTTGCTGGTAATTTTCAATAAATACCTTTTTAATTAAAAAAACTTTTTTTTTTGATACTTAATAAAGTAGTGAGAAATCTATAAATTTCATATAATTTTCTTGAATTGCTCACACAGTCAAGAGAGGATGAGGTCAGGAAAAGAATTATATCCCTGGCTTCTGGAAGAGTTCAATATCCCCATGGCAACTCTTTAAAATGTAAAGCATTTCCAGAAGGGTTCTTCCTTCTCTCCAGCCAGGAGCTGACTGGGAAAGCCTGTTGAGGACTGTGTTTTGTTTCCATGGGAAATGAGCATGGATCACTGAGGCTACTATACAGAAATACTGATCTGTATTTTACAATCTTTATTTAACATATGGATGATACTTCTGAATTCAGGCATTATTATATGTACATTTTTTTAAAATCACATCTGAATGTACCTAAGAGGACTTAAGATAAGCTAAGTTTGGTTTACTCTGAAAATTAAGCTAGGTTTAAGTTTCTAGATATACTACAAATTTTAGGGCATGCCTATACCAAAAAATAAAGCAGAGTGCAGGAGAAAGCTGGAGTGTTTTCCCTCCTGACTGCCCGCACTGTTTGAGGGATAGGTCACTGTCTGGCTCTGTTTTGAACCTCTCCACCTGGCGCTGTCCAGGACAGAGCTGTCACAGAGAGGGTTTGCTGTGTGCCTCAGCCAGGCTGTGCTGCTTGGCCTCTGAGACCTCCTGGGCTCAGCAGCATAGACACAGCCTAACAGTCTGCCTCAGTAAGATGGTGGGTAGCAGATGATAATTTATTCTACTGTCAATGAAAGTATGACATCAGCCTGGCTAACTGTAAAACTTTAAATCCAAACAAGTGATAATTTCAATCTTTTATTCTTTTAGATACAACTCTCACACAGAAAAGAGGGAGGTCATCTTCCTTTAACATCCTTCCTACTTTTCCTCCCTCCCAGACAGGTAAATAAAAAGAAATATTTATGTAGAATTATTATGTAAGTATTAACTAAAATAAAGATGTGTGCAGAAATGCTTTTTCTGCAAGACAGAGCTGAGTGGGTTGGACTAATCTGGTATGTAGATGGGAGAAAGGAGTGTTTTATAAGGAGGACTGGCAGTTCAGTAGAAGATAAATTCTTCTTTTATAGTTGGGGAATCCTCTGGGGCAGGAGTAGAATCCTTGAATAATTTAAAAACATACATTTACAGAGTGTGATACAAATTGTACTTAAAAAACCAAAATAAAATTACAGTAATTCCATGAATAGTTTGCTTGCAGTATAGCTGTGATGGTTCCTACAGGAATATAATTTTTTGTCCTAGGAGCCTGTCTTCCACCTTACCAGGGACCAGGGAATATCCTCACTCTTAGCACTAACAGGAATGATGGAGTGGTCTCAAATCCTAGCCTACATCTCTTATCAGAGACAAATTCTTGGCAGATACTGGCATAGAGGATTTCTAAATAATGTTAAGAGTTCACAGCATTTTAATAGCAGCAAAACACACTCTTGCAATGAAAAAGTGGTGATTGAATGCAATATATCATTTGTGCCATTTTACAGGACATGGTACATTTGTGACATCCCACCCTTAAGGGGAAGGCAGCACCCAAGATTTGTAGGTCATAATGGAAGGGAATGACTGAAGTCAGAGGTTCTGCAAAAAGCTTAAAAAGTTTTACTGGTAAATTACACATTTGGCATGAAAACTGGTTTAAGTCCCGGTCTCCTATTATGAGCACATGGAGGTGGGTTTTGGATGAAGGGGTGAGGTGAAAGGAAAGAGAGAGAGTTAAGGAGGATTAAAGAGGAGAAGAGAGAAAGCAAGAAAGAGAGAAAAAGAGATTACCAGTCCTGGTTCCAGCATCTGTCCAGCTGAAGGCATGTCCAGGATCCTGGGACACACACCTGGGCTTTGTGGGGCACCTTTACATAGAAGGGTTTCCCCACTCTGGTGATGAGTTTCTGTCTTTTTATGGAAATCACTTTTCATGTGCAGTTCTTTCCGGAAATGAGTCAGAGGCTTTGGGGCTCTTGGGTGGTCTTGCTGCCCCTAGAATCTGTGCCCACATCTTGGCCTCATTCCTGCTGTGTTGTGCCATGTTGTCCTGGGAAGGTGCTGCCCTACCTCTGTATGACCCTTCTCCAGCCATATCCTGCACTTTCTCACAGTGAGTTACTACCAGAAGTCCTTGGTTGGCTCCACAGCTGTTCGGGTATCAGTGACATGTGCATTACCTCTTTACCTCCCAGGCTTCTACCACATAGTTGCCATCACCTTCTCAATGGTGTTTGGTACCTTTATTAAAACAGTGGAAGCATCAATAGTGCACTGCCATTGTTCTAGTGAGTTATGAAGGCCCTTTTAGCAGAACAGGGCAGGGTACATTTATTTATTTATTCCTATGTATTTGGGTCGCACTTAATCATCTTGAAAATGCCTAAAACTCGAACAGATAGCACTGGCTTTTCAATGTTTCTACAAAACAGGAACACCTAGTTTTAAAAGATAAAGATTTTGCTCCTAAAACATTCATTAATAGCCAAAAGACTGTGACATAGCCAGAAAACCTCTGATGCTTTCTGGTGCCAAAGTCTGCCCACCTCTTAAATCTGAGAGAGTAACAGTTATCTTGGAGATCTTTTTCAGATGGCTATGTTGGAATATTTCTTAGATACTACCAAAACATGGAGGGGTTACAGGAATATTAAGTAATGGTTAAAATTTTGGTTTACTCATTATTCAATTTTAAATTCCTTTTCTATAGTAAAGAATAACATATTCATGACCTCAGCTCTTCTTCAAAGAAATCCTGACATCATCAAAAGTACAAGAGAAGGTAACTGTCATTGTAATATTTATGCACTGTAGTTCCACAAAGACATCCTTAAGAGATACAGAAGACAAAAAAGAACAGCTCTTTTCCATCCTAAATGATAGGCTAGGTATCTTTATGCAGTTCATAACTTATTTGTTTGACAGTGCAAATGTCCTGTGAACTCTGGTCTGAGTATCTGTTCTGAATATTTCCTGAGTAGACAGAATATAACCTTCCATAGTGAAATTTTGCATTTCTAACTGAAAAACTCTGCTCCTGGACAAGGCAATGAAGAAACCTCTTGGCATCTAAAGATGCAGAATTTAATCTGAAGTGCCAGAAGACATATCTAAAACAAAGCAATAAATATAAGTATAAAGATAATACTTAAATATATAAATAAAAATATATTTTATAAGTACAAATAAGAATGTTTATGTATATAACACACTACTTTTTTATCCTGATAGGATAATACATTGTTTTCACTTCAGAGTTGAATATTTTAGAAACCATTACTATTTTTCAGAATATGAAGAAAGTAAACAACAGTAAATATTATTTTAAAATGTTTTGAAACTTTCAGTTAAGAGGCAAGACATATAGGTATGAATTAGATGTGAAGAAAAAGTATGTTTAAATATTTTGTCTTTGTATTTTGCAAGGATCCTTGTCACCAAGTCAATTGTGGAATGTCATTAGACCTGCCACTTTACAACCCCCACAAGCCCTGACCTGTCCTGAAATTCCTGTAGTATCTCTAGTGACTAAGAAAGAAGCATGTGTTCAGGTAAAATGAAAAATAATTTTACTGGAGCTCAAATTAAGGAAAAAAACCCATCCAAAACAACCAAAACCGAACACCAAACAAACCAGTGCTGTTTTAAAGCAATTAATTATTCCTGAAATCACTGCATGATTTTCAAGAAAGTTCCCATGTAAGTTTCAGTGGAATTGATGTATCACTGACATGATGTGAAATGTTAAACTCATGCTGACTGTGTTTGAAAAATCATCTCTTCTCTGCAAGCTGTCTTGCCTTTCTGATATCAAGGTTCTATGGGAAAATCAGCTTTGGGTGTTTTGGATTTTGTTTATTTAGAAAGTGAGATTTGAGTATTTTAATTGAAGGCACTGGCTTAGTACACAGCTGGAGGAAGCTCTGCCAACTACCACATCTATTATCTATATCTGTATCTGTCTGTATATCTATATGCCTTAGTGGCTCTGGATTCTAACAGATCTGTTAATAGCAGAAAATATACTAGCTCTTATTAATCCATTTGATTTTATTATTCCTAGCTATCTGAAGACAGCTCCTATTTATCAGCTGAGAATTCAGTAAATTCCAAAACAGCAGTGGGGTCATCTATAACTATGAGTCTTTCCAGCTCTCAAAAAACACAGTAAGATTTTGTTTCTTATATTTCTGCATCATCTTGTCACTTGGTGGATGGCATGCCCTTTCATCATCTATGTCTAACATGGTACTAAGCCCATGCTATCTGCATCCACACAGGGCTCAGTGGTGTTTGTGTGTGTGTCCACTGACATGAGCTTCATATGCCATAAAAAAGTGGACTCCTAGTTGCAATTAATCTCTGTGGGACAGGTGGTTTCTCACTAGCAACCAAGCTGGAAACTATTTTGGTTTGCCATTTCTCTTCTGACTACATGTCTGCTGCATCTCATAAAAAAGCAGCAAAGCTCAGAAAATTTCATTCTTTTGAGGAGTTACCAATGTATGTCAGTGTGTTGGACACAAAAGGCATAAAGAAGAAAACACAGGATTGATTTGGACGACCAGGTGAATGCTGCGGTTGATGCTCTACTTTCATTCAAAAGCCAAATTTCTGGCACGAAAACCTGTCTGTGGTGAATGTGATAGGCTAGCATTTTTGTGCAGACTTCAGAATTTCTGTGAGAAAGTCAATATCCCTGGACTTCACACTGTATGTGCCCCATTCCTGGAGATTCATCGGATTCTGACTAAAAACTTGGAAGGCTTGTGTCTTAAGTGACAGAAAGTGCTGGGAAAACACTGGCTTCTGGTTATGTATTCAACTTTGCATAAGGTTTTGCTTGGGAAACAGGGTTCAAGGCCAGCACTAAGAAGACTTACTGGTGCAAAAGTGGGCTATTAGCTCTCTCTGGAGACTGACTCATGAGAACTCTAGGTCTGTGGTTGTCTTGTGGTATTAATACTGCTTGCTGATGTTGATGAGGGTTATTTACCTGAAAATTGTGAGTATCAGGAATACACCTGGTATCACTTTTGATGAGAGAATGACTTTTCAAAATTGCTAGGGCCACAGGTAATATATTTCTAATGTTGCCTAATTCCCCCTCCTACCCAAGGAGGTATATGTGTATTAGTATATGCTAATTGCAAAGGAGTCTGTGCCAGTCTTCTACAGTGCTAAGATGGGCCACCAATAAAGGTTGGGATGCACAGTGCCAGGGTTTTGAGATGGTAAGGGATTTTTAGATGCACAAACAACTTAGATTCTTAACCCTTATCAACAAAAAGAACATCATTAGAGGGCAGATGCTCACTGTGATTTTGGAAGAAACAACCTCTTCTATTACATTTAATGTTTAATTTAATTTAATGTTGTGATTGCCCTCTGAGGATAACATGTAGCCACACAGCACACTGGGGTTTTTTAGTAAAATCTGAATGATGGTGATGCATGTATTAGACAAGCTAAATCAGCTGCTGTTGATACTTCAAATTTATTTACCTTCTGTCAGCTGCACAATATCTAGGAAAAGGTTGGTGAGTGACTTTCTCCTGTGTACAGAAATGCAACAAGTTAACTTAAAGTAAAATGTACTTAGGGTATTTCTTTCCCTTGTATTTTTTTTTTTTCACAAACATCTTGCTTGGTTTATGCCTCATGAATTCTTATATCACAATACTAGTTCTGTCACAATCATGGGTAAAATTGGTTCCTTTAACAGTTGAAAACTAATTTAAATACAACCAGGTGATTACTGCTCTTCTGAGATTGCAGGATGATGTATGTGCCATTCTTCTGATCCATATTAAGTTACTGATGCTGTAAAATACTTAGGTAAAATCTTTCTGGAATAGCTATTTTCTCCTCAATAATAAAAAAATTATTTTATTAAACTCTGCATACATGCTGAACAGTAAGTGAACATTGCAACCAGACCTCCTCATTGCTAAGAAAACAACTTTTTAGGTTTGCTTTTAATTTTCAGTAAAGGCATAACTGTTGACATTTATTTATAAAATAAAATGCAAAGAGATGCAACAGCAGGGATTCCTTGCCTGCAGACAACTCTCTCACTTTTGCTCCTCTTCCTCTTCTTTATCTCTCCATTACATGATTCTGTGGAGAGATGAGTGAAAACACCTTGTTATCCTTCCGCAGTTGCTGCAGCTGTCCATGTTCCATGAAACCATTAATGTTCATTTCTTGGGCTATAATATATATAATAATGAACTAGTTTCATTAAACTAACCAGTTTCTTGATTCTGATTGAAAGCTTGGAAAGCTTGTGTCATAAGTGACAGAAGTACAACAGTGGGGAAACAGACTCGCAGTCACAAGAAGTTAACTCTGCACAAAGATTTGCTTAGAAAACTGAAAGGGTTCAAGCCCAGCACTGGAACTAGTGGCTACTCAGACCTTTTTGGACACTCTGAGAAGTACCAGAATCTATTCCCCTCTCATAACCCAGTTGCCAGTACTTTATCCATGTTTCTCCTCCCATTGTTCCTTGTTAGTGATCATTCCCTGATAACAGTGACTGTGTTTTGTATCTCCATGACAATGCGATCCCTGGGGCAAGAACACTTCGAATCCCTGGCAAGAACATTTTGTTCTCACCATGCAGCAACATAAGGCTATTGAGGTTTTAATAAAATTTTAAGGCTGGAACTTCCAGTTAACGTTCTCTTAAAAGAAAGATCTTGCTCTAATTAATTTTTCTTATATTTCTGAATATAATGAAAACAATTTCTCATTTTTTCTTAGAAAAAAGCCTCTAATTCTTTATTTTATAGCTCTTTTGGGGTGCTGTTCTTAAGCTGCTATTGGAGCACCCTAGAAGTAGCAGTTGAAATGTCAGTATGGAAATTGGTCACAGTCCAGTGGATTTTACTGAGGGGTGTGTTTAAGGATAAAAAACTCATTAACACATTTCAGATTCCCTGTTCATGGCCCAAAACATGCATAGAGGCTTTCAAGGCTGAAAAGATGAGTATTTTATGATTTCTCTGTTTCGCTCCTAGTCTTAGTAACCCATCAAGCATGAGAATACTATAGAATATTTATCTCATTTAGTGTAGGATTGAGAGAGGCAGTACTCAGTAAGCCCTTCATCCTTGAAGAGATTTCAAGCATACAGAGAAACTGTGTTTTAGAGGCAATCATCAAAGTTCTGCCAACAAACCCAGCTAATTAACAGGAATATCCTCTACATGACATGTTATATTAAGCCCTCCCAAGGGTGATAAATACTGTGAAACAGAAGTAAGTGGTACAGAAGTATACAGTTTGTGACACAGTATCAGGTTGCCTTCCTGCCAAGTCGTCCTTCTGGAACAGAAAGTGAAAAGAATGTGCATGGTTTTGCCTATGCCAGCAAGACATGAAGAATTAAGCTCTACAGAAAGCACAAACAACCTATAACGCATTCGTAAAAAAAATAGCAAGCACTCCAAAACCAAACCAGCAGCAGGAACAACTTCCACATAAAGGAGTTTACAGGGACTTTTCTAGTGACTTCTACAAAAAATGAACCTTGTTAATATAAAGTGGCTATGTAATTAGTAGGTCAAATCACAATTCTACTGGTATAGAATATTTTTGATTGTAATCTCTAAAATATAGTTGGCCAGTACCAAAGGATTGCAAGTATTGAGTTCTCTTCTCATTTTAAGTATATCTATGGAACAGGTAATTGAAAAATGGAAATACTTTTCTCTCCTGTTTTACTTATACCTCATCTTAAGCCATTTGCTATAAAATCTATACATTTTTTCAGTGTTTGTGTGTGTGTATGTGAATACATTGCCTCTCTGCTTTTCCAAGATGTAAGGAGGATGACTGAAGGGAACCTGTAAGGCACCAGGGTGCACATTACTCTGCAGAGAACTGGAGCTGCATCAACTTGACAGGACAGCTGTTAATTGTTGGTAGTTCTTTGGAGGAGCAAAAGGAAACGGAAACAAAAGTAACTGTTTAAAATTTCTGGAGTAAGACACTTCCCAGAGGAGAAGTGGCATGTTGTTTTGCTGCTTGTTCTTTGGTCTTAAGGAATAGCCTCAATAATTTTAATGAAATACAGTATGATACTCTGTTCCTTTTGTGACATGTTCCATAGAGAATATTCTCAGATTCTCTTAAAGAATTTGTCTGATTACCTATATGATTGTTTTTTGTTTTTTCTTTAATGTTAGCCATGGTGAATCTTTAATGTGCTTTCAATAGTTGTAAATCACTTTCTTATGTTGTTTTGTTCCCACAGAAGTAAGTTGCTCAAAGAAAGAAGTGTACAAAACAGCAGCAATTCTGATTTTGTGTTTGGGGAAAACATGGTTGAAAGAGTTTTGGTTGGATCTGCACATGCTGGTAAACTTTTTATCAAGGTCAGTGTACTTAAAAGTATAATTAATTTTTCAGATACTGATTCTCTTTAGGTCCTTCTTCTTTTAAAGATGTGAGTAAATATGGTTCCAATGTCTCTTGAGGAGAAAATATTTAATATCTGCTGGAGGGGTAGGCATTCTTATCTTCACCACCCTACGTAGGTTCTTTAATTACTAATGCATACATAGTACCAATATGCANTGTGGATGCCTCATCCCTGGAGGTCATCCAGGATGACCATTCAAGGCCAAGCTGGATGGGGATCTGAGCAACTGGGTTTAATGAAAGGTGTCCCTTCCCATGGCAGAAAGATTGGAAACAAGATGATTTTTACAGTCTCTTTCAACCCAAACCATTCTGTGCTTCTGTGATGAAAAAGTATGAGGGAAAAATTGACACCCTAGAGAGTGTACGTGTTGAAGNTTCCAATATGCCCTTCTGGTTTGTTCTTTTTTTGACTTGAAAGAGTTTTTTATCTATTCCATGTAAAGTGGAGCAGCAACAGTGTAAGACAAAAGAATGTGGTTCCTACTGCTCTGATGACTTCCATTATAACTGTAAAGAGATCGGATAGAGCCTACAAGAAAGCTGAAGAGAGACTATTTACAGGAGCACAGAGTGACTGGACAAGGGGAAATGGCTTAAAACTGAAGGACAGTAGGTTTGGGTTTGATATTAGAAAGAAATTATTCTCTTTGAGTGTAGTGAGACCACTGGAAAACATTGTCTAGAAATGCTGTGGATGCCTCATCCCTGGAGGTCATCCAGGATGACCATTCAAGGCCAAGCTGGATGGGGATCTGAGCAACTGGGTTTAATGAAAGGTGTCCCTTCCCATGGCAGAAAGATTGGAAACAAGATGATTTTTACAGTCTCTTTCAACCCAAACCATTCTGTGATTCTGTGATGAAAAAGTATGAGGGAAAAATTGACACCCTAGAGAGTGTACGTGTTGAAGCATATTGTGCATGCTTGTGAGGCAGCTTAAGTCCTGAAGGACACTAGAACAAAGAAATGGTTACAAAGCTGGGGACTGCACCATTGAAAATGGAATTGAAATTCAGTTTTCAATTGAAGTAGGATGAAAACTGTGCTTATCTGTCAGGTAAAAAGCTTAGCAACCATAGATTTAGGCTATGACTTCTGGCCAAGATTTTTTTATAAGGTATGAGTTGAGCCACTAAGCATTGTCAGGACTCACAAATATTTATTTAGACATGCCTAAGAAAATTTATCTGCAAAACTGAAAGTGATAGAAATTTTTGAGTCCTCTGAGGTTAAGTTTGTGGTGTCTGAGAGTTTTAAACTACTCTTCTGGGAACTATGGGCTTGAACTGGAAATAAACCAATACCTTAACATCTAAATTCTTTAGTGGATTTAAATTCTTTTCCAGGATCCACACAAAGAGTTCATTCTTCTCAAAGGAAGAATGATGCACTGATTCTATGATAATAATATTACTTCCTGTAGAGACTGAAATTGTATCATTTGGGCTAATTTTTACTCTGAAGTTATTAAAAGTTGCTGATCTTCAGCCTAGCGTGTATTAAATGATTCGATGTTCTGTTTGATATAAATTAACATAGCCATTTTTTAAAATAGTAATTCTTATTTCCCCTGTGTTTTTCTAGAGTCCTGAGAGGCATCCCAAGCTGTGTAATGAAGCTGATTTACAAAAAGGAGAAATAACATCCATGTCCACAGGATCTTCTCATGTCGGGCCACAAACAAGTAAGCATACTCAGCAAACAAGCACAGTTAGCTTTATTATTATGATTCACTGTATTTTAGAGGATGTCAAATGAGTGGTGGTCAGTAATTTTCATCTATTCTCAAGCCATCCAGTCATGAGTGCGCTTAGAGTATGTGCCAAAATCTACATTCAGAAAGCAGCTACAGTTTGGTTTTATGACATGTGAACTGGACTAACTTCAGAAAGCATGATCTGAATTACTCAAGAAAATATTACAGAATGCTATTATTTAGTACAGATTATTATTTATTGTTTTGAAAAAATGAAGCAACCTTTGTGAATGTCTTGTGGATCACATTGTTGAATTACAATTTTAGGCTGTCTGCTGCTTGCATTTTTCAAATTTTCATATAAATTACTTTGTTATTTTGGATCATAATTGTGTGACTGAAAGTTCTATACAGACAGATTTTAGGGCTTATTTGTGACTCTAGCGTGAGATTTTCTATTAAGCAAGCCATGTAAATGTTGTCTGTGAGGGACTCCCCTACAGGGCCCTGTTGTGAGCCTTCTTGGCAAATTTTACTAAATTTACTAATAATACATCTTTACTAACAGATGTATTAGATGAATCTGTGATTTGTGTAGGCATTCCTACAAGTAAAAAATTATAAAAATAAGGCCTTCAGAACGTGTGTATAAATTATGCAAAGATACTAAGCTTACAATGTTGTTCGTTTCAAATCTTGTCCTTCTGTGTTCCTGTTAAATATTCATTGTATAGATGTTATTATTCTGAATATTGAGATATGTATACTTGGAATAACAATATATCAGATGAGTTTAATTTGGGTAATCAGCTTCTAAATACTTAGGCCATGTTTCTGCTTGTTTCTATTTGTCCCTTGGGACAAAAACTTATTAATAATATGAAACAATGTCAAATACCACAGGTACTACTGAAGTCACATCCTGTGTATTAGTTTTGTTATCCTAAAAATATTCCCCAAATATTCCCTGTACAGAAAGAATTTTATTTTTCCCCTTACAGAAAGAGCTTTGTTGAGGAATGCAACACTAATTGAATCAGCAGCTGCTTGTATTTCCAAGCCAGTCGAGAAAATCCTGCTAGATAAAGTTGAAGTTATAACTGGGGAAGAAGCAGAACACAATGTATTGCAGGTGTGTATTTCATAAAACCTTGATGGTGAGTAGTTTATTTGTTGGAAAGAACATCTAGATCTATTGCAGATGCAGCAATCTGAAAATTACTTAAATTTATATTTCAAATTTTTGCTTGTTTTACGCTATGCCTCAGCTAACCCATTTTTTCTGTAAGATGATAATTTATTTTTCATGTTATATTTGTTCATTTTGTAGTACCTTTCAGTAAGTGACTATTTCAGTGGTATTTTATAAGCATCTACACAGTATAATAGCTGTAACTAAAACTTAGAACTGGAGGTGCTTTGGGTAAATGTGGGGTTTATGAAAAAGCTTTTTTTGGGGAAAAAAAACAGTTTGTTGTTTTATAGTTCAGCCAAAATAGCAATTGTCTTTCCAACCTGACAGGGCATATCTTGCTGTTATTTGTCTTCAAAATATTATTTTCTCAGAAAATAGCAATTATGATTTTAAAAATCTTAAAATTATTTTATCTTGGATTAATTCTTCTGTCTTTGCAGAACACAAAAGTTTTACTGTCTTTGGAGCAGTACTTTTCTAGTAGCAGTACTGTCCTGGTATCCCAGGTATCCTGGGCTGCATAACATTTGTAATGAGTGAGGAAATAAGGCTGTACAAATTCTGCAACAAATTTACCTATGCTGTTGGATATCAAAGACAAAGAGTTAATAAAGATGAAATAATTGAAAAAGTAAACTGAGATTCATGCTGAATGTTCTCTATGATGAGAAAAGAGTTTAGCACAGGTCTAGGTGCCATTTCATTTTAAGTAGTAATGGTGATGTATCTACCTTTATACACATACATGTGGATGTATTAAAAACCGTATCAAAAGTTTTACAGCCATAAAATTTCAGAGACAATAAAATTGGCTGTCAGTTTTGATCATGTATTTCTCTTTCAGATTAACTGCAAGCTCTTTGTATTTAATAAACTTTCTTTAACATGGACTGAAAGAGGCAGAGGATCCCTGAGGCTTAATGACACTTCTAGCAATAAGCATGGAATGTTGCAGTCAAGGCTAAGTATGAATTAAATAATTAAATAGCCCATACAGAAAATACCAAATAACCCATATTATTGTTGTCCAGAGTGTATTTTATGTCAGAATGTTTAAATCTGAGAAGATCGTTATATTTAAGTCAAGTTGCTGAGCATTTTTTTACCTGATAAAGTTCTCTCTGAGGAACTGAGCTCACATATATTGTACTTCTCTGCTGCACTTTGTCTTCAGCTCAGTCACCAGTCTAACAGTTTGCTCTTTGTTTTTTCTGCTTTTTCAGCAGCACTGTTTTACGACTCTTGTGGAACGTTGTTTTCTTACTGTGCTGTCACTTTTTTATACTGTATTGCAGAGTTTAAGCAGATTATTTCCTTTGTGTGCAAGACATTTTGACAGAAAGTAATATATCTGGAAAATAAAAAAATTTAAAAGCTTACTATATCAGGGTTTTAGCCCAAATTAAAAAGAATAATTGATGAAAATAGTAGTTGTATACAAGCTGGAGAAAATGGCTGCAGCATATCTTATCATATTAACCTTCTTATTTTAGTTATGCGAAATCAAGGTAGCTTGAGACTGATTCTCAACACCCAACTCTGGGAACAGATGGTTATTAAAAGAGCAAACAGAAAGAGCCTGTGTTTCACTGCAACAGATCAAGAGGACCATTCTGTTCAAGTATTTCTAACTCAGGTGAGTAGGGGACAACAGCTCCACCCAAAACCGCACTTCATCTAGAATTCTGAAGGGTTGCTGAAGGTTAGTGTTAGCAAATTACGTTCATGTTCTATCAGACTATGCTCACCTTAGGTGTTACATGGCTTTTATTATGGAATGCATTAGAATGACATTTCAAAAAAAAACGTGTGATGATATGATCTGGCCTTAAGACAGACATTGTTTCACATACCACCAACAGAATGGATATCATTCCAGTAATATGCAGAAATGGCTCTTTTTTTAATGGAAGCAATACACTGACAGTATCTTCACAGGTAGTTACAATTTTACTCTAGTAAAGTTACTCTAGTAAAAGGCAGCAGTTTTCTGTCATGGTTTGCAACACAGTACTTGAAATAAATCCATCTAGTGTAGGACCTCCATTTCTCAGTTGAGAAGAATACAGAATTTCAATATTGCCGTGTATAAGAGAATAGTCTTGGGAACCCTGATTTTCTCCAGCAAGGGCTAAATTGGAGATGGAGATGTGCTGGACTTATTTGCAAATAAATAGCACGTATATCCCAAGTTGGAAAGTGAGAGCATCCACATGAGTTTAAAGATATTTACAGTTTCCCCAGCCGATCTTTCTAGGAAGGGTTCAGCTTGCTGGGAAAGAAAAATAAATCACCATTTCCAGGAAAGTCATACACCAGCAAAGCGTCATGCACTATATATGCATGTATTTTAAGTCTGTCGCTTCCTAACAGGGATTGACTTAACTATGGCTGTGCTGGACTGCTGGTCTACATGAAGAATTATAAATTTCCTGATTTCCAGGTGTGCTGCACTGTTTTCACAGAGTGTGTAATTTACATTCTGTAAATTTGTCTTGGCACTACTGGGCAGTAAAAATAGGTATGTATAAGGAAATCACGATATATTAGAGCTGTATGGGTGTGGCAAGGGTTGCAGGAAACTGCTTTTACACCCACTGAGGAGGCTGGTATCCAGCCCTACAATATCCACCTGGCAACTGTATATATTAACATGTCAGTGCTTTCTTCTAGAATCAAACTCAGGAATCATCCGAAATATCAAGTACTCCATACAAACTGAGCTGTTCTTCAGGAAAAGTAATTTTTAAGCTTATGTTTCTTGTAACTGTAGAGAAAATAATGAACAGCTGCATATAAAGCTCAGACCACATAAACTTCACTTTATTTGTACTTACATTAATATTTGGATGTTAATTATTAAGTGAGAATCTTAAGTCGATTGTTTTGATTAGAAAGAACAAAATACAACTATTTCATTACTTTTTAAAATTAAATTTTAGCAGAGTTCACGCATTTTTTCTTCTGCAGGCAAGCTCAAAAGACACTGAACACCTGTATGCAGCAATACATCATCGCCTTGTGGCCTTGAGAAGCTTTGCTGAGCAAGAGCCAGATGCACATCAAGTAGACACAGAGTCAGAAACAGCTTTCCAGTCATTCAACTGTGATAGTGATGATGAAGATGATGAACTAACTCAATTGAGCAGTGCTGGATCTGGTAAGCAGAAGTTTTGCTGGAAATGTGTAATCCTTTCTGGGTATTTGCTTAAAGTAACAAAAATTAGACTTTTTTTTTTTTTTTTTTTTTTTTTAATGCTGACTATACCTTTTATCTGATATAGATACCCCTTTTTCAGGTAGAAGTAGGGTAATTCCTTTTAGTATTTTGACTTACTAGTGTTAAAATGTAAGATTTTGCCAGCTCAAGTATCTACACGTATTTATAGCTATGGAATACTCTTGACAAAAGCTTAAACTTTAAGAAATTTTACATTATCAAGCATTAACCTAAATGTTTCTTCAGTACATTTCGTAGAAATGTAGATGTAGAGATGTTGAGATACTGATTTTACCTTGAGTCAGCAAAGAATGAGTCTGTTCACATCAGTGACTAGCTTGTTACTAAAAGCTTGGAGCACAATGTGTTTACTAAGGTATTTATTATGTTGTAGTTAATTTAGAATATGATTCTTGATTGGCTGTAAGAACTATCTCAACTAGGAAATCTGCAGGACAACATTTACACATGAATTTTGCAAACTTTCTTCACCATAACAAAAATGTAGGTTTCTCAGAGAGAAAAATACTACTAAAATAAGATATATTAATGCCTTAATGCTTCTGTTAATGCAACTCACAACAGGGCTGTGGTCACATTTGCAGAAAGCAAGGCAGAAAGGGCTGTTAGACTTAAAAATTCTTCTATCTTAGCAAAAGACAAGTCATATTTCTACAGTAAATTCACTTCTTGTGTCAAGCTGCTACAACAGATACAAGAGGTGCCAAGTAGGTGTGATTTTTGAACAGATGGACTACATCAGGCAACTTTGAGTTGTTGCTTCCAGGATTAGTTTCCCTCTGCAGCTAAGTAACATACTGTCCTTATATTATAAACATTCCTTTCAACTATTCATCGAGAATCAAGTAATGAACAGTAAAAACAATAAGTACTGTTTCCCTAGGGAAACAATTTTTTTCCCCCCTTATCATTGAATCGTAGTATTTCCTGAATTAGAAGGGACCCTTAAGAATCATCCAGTCCAGCTCCTGGCCCTGCGCAGCAGACCCCAAAATCACACCATGTGCCTGAGAGCATTGTCCAAACACTTCCTGAGCTCTGTCAGGCTGGTGCTGTGACCACTGCCCTGGGGAGCCTGTTCCAGTGCCCAGCCACCCTCTAGGCAAAAAACTATTCCTATTATCCAAGCTAAACCTCCTCTGACACAACACCAGGCCATTCCCTCAAGTCCTGTCACTGTTTGCCTCAGAGAAGAGATCAGTTTCTGCTCCTCCTCTTCCCCTCATGAGGAAGTTGAAGACCCCAATGAGGTCTCAACTCCCCTCAGTCTCCTCCAGAGGCAACAAGCAAAGTGACATCAGCTGCTCCTCTTACATCTTCCCCTTAAGGCCCTTCACCACCTTGGTTATCCTCCTGATAGAAACCAATACCATTACATCCTTCTCATATTGAGGTGACCCAAAACTGCACACAGTTTCTGATAACTTGGAAAGTTTGGATGGAGCTTGATTCCATCCCAGAATTCCTAATAAGAACTCTTCCTCCTTTCAGGAAAAAAAAAAAAAAAAAGAGAGGGGAAAGGGAGTTTCAAAGCAGTGTAGGAACACAGACATACAACTTAAACATTTTGATTTGCAGATATTTGTGATACAAATATTCAGATGGCAGCCAGCAAACAGATTCTGAAATACGTGAAGTGTTGTTTTTTCTTGTCCTTTCTATTTAAGCATCTATGCCTCATTTTGTAACAATAGTTTTAACAACCCCTTCCAAGCGCTTTTTTAATGGCTTCTAGCACTTCCTGCTTATCTTAATCTCTTCTCAGAGCCACAAGGTTTTAATTTGCACACCTTTCAGTTACTGATATCCAGGTCACTCTCCACCTTCAGACATTCAATCTCACTCATGACTGTCTCTGAAACTCCCTTTCTAAAAAATGGAAGAATAATAGGTCTTACGGGTTTTAAACAGGAAGAGGTCAATTTTAAATGTCAGCATAGAAAATGTCCATTTAGATACAAGATGACAGATCCTGGTTTTTTAAGAGCACTTGTTTTGGTCTTTTAATTTTCATTGAAGGGTATATGTGAATAAGTCATCATCTTTTTATTGATGCAACTCAGTTTCAGAGATTACCTCTCCTTAAGACTATGCAAATGTTAAGAACTGTAAGTCCTCAAGGACTGTTTCTTTACAAGAAACACAAGAATTTACAAAATATGCCTGCATTTTATTTCCATTCCATTCTACTTGTTTTTTCTCACACCCCCCACCCCAAGTGGTTTTTCTTTTCTTAATATAGCAATTTCCTTCTTGTTAAACTGAACTCACACAATTGCCTAAATGATGCTATTATTTCAGTATACTGTAAAAGACATGACAAATGAGATAATTATAGTATCTTTATAATAACTGTCTTTAGTGCTTGAGAAGAAGAAACCAAATATGACACACATAACAAGTGAATTAAGGGTGTTGAAGTGATTCTGTATGTTTGCAAGATTTTGTTATAAGCATTCTTTACAGAAAATTCTTAATCTGTTAATGCTATATACAGACAATGTATAAGGTAGTAGAGATATTCCTATGATTTTATGAGTTCAATATTAACATTTATTCCAATATTTTTAAAATTCCCAGTTGAACTGCTTTACTTTCAAGTAAAGAGACTAATTTCATGAAGTTCATAAAGAAAAATTTGCTGTGTCTGATATTTTTATCAGACCATATTTCACCAGTTACAACCTGAATATTTTTACCAACAAATTTCTCTGTAAATCTAATTGGAGAGAAAAAGAACAATTCATCTTTAAATAGATTTTGAGAGTGGATGGGATCAGTAACTCTTTGGAAAGTATTCATCTTTTCTCTCTGACTATAAAGTGAGCTGAGGAAGTGAATTTTAGACTAAACAGTAAACTTCTTGGCTGACCAAAGTCAAGCAAGTAAAGTACATGGGAGGTGCAAGGACAGCAGTGTCACTAGGCAAAGAAAAGTTTTATGTGTTACTCCTTACACTCCACCTCACCAATCTGAAATCTTCTAGCTTCGTCCTGACTGCGGGCTCCCTCTGCATTGAGGTGTCTTCTCTAGAATTTTATCTTAGAAGTTATTAGAATGAATTCAAAGATTCTGGAATCTAGGACTAAGTAAGTCCCAAGAAGTGTCTCCATACTCAGCCGTAGTCCTTATGAGAAAAATCACTGTGTGCAAAGATGTAAGAGTGTATCCCATATGGATCCACAGAGAATTGCAAGGATTTTGGAGACTACTGGTACTGAGAGCCATTAGTCTCCAAACATCCGTAGTGTGTTGGTCTGAGAGCCAGACAGTATCATAACACAGAAATGCAAAAGCAAATGTATTTGCAGAAATTAAAAATGTTTTGTTTTAGGGACATTTTATGGTCCACTATTTTAGGGACATTTTATGGTCCATTATACTTTTACTTCCCATCTTAGCTTCCTTAGGACTCTCTCTTAAGCTGGAGCTTATCAAGATTTATTAAAATGTTACAAGAGCTTTCTTTCTATTTCGAAGTAAAGTACTTTTAAAGTTAAAGGAACTGCTCTTCAGCAACACCACAGTAACTCCTGAAAAACTGCTTTGTTTGGCAATTCTTGTCAATTTAATTTAAATTCTTATCAGTTGTTAAGGATTCCAAACTACAAAGCCAATGCACACTCACCTGATAGTGATTAAAACTGAGGAAGAAGGAAAAGTTAAGAATTAACTTCTTTGTTGGAGTTCCTGCATTCTTTTCAGCAGGCACCAGTAATATCTAAAGCAGAGAAAAAAGACATTCTGTGACTGGTTTTAAATGCCCCCGGATCAGGAAAGAGAATGGGAAAAATCAGATTTAATATTCTGGCAAACACAAGCTTTCATTTCACCTGTAAAAAATTTAAAACTCTTAGTAAGTATTTAAGGGTGGCAGTAATTTTAAAGTAGATACTGTGATAGTGGTGTTATGTGTCTGATCTTATTAGTCAGTTTTACCTACTTTCTGCAGATGAGTCAAAGTCACAGAGATTATGCACCAAAACCACTTTCTCATAACCAATGAGCTGTTTGAAGGGATGCTGGATTTCTCAGTTTTCTGAGCATCTGTAATGAAGTCTTAAGACAGTGTACCCTCCACAGAGTGAGATAATTTGCATCCTAGGTACATTGCCCTACCTAGACATCAGATTCCTTAGTGTTTTTTGTGCTTGTCTTTATTGACATGGAGGGTCATAGGCTTCATTCATGATTCACATACTCAAATATTTGTGAATAATCCTGTGTTATCTAGTTACCTATTTACATAAACCAGGAACTGATCATATCCAAACTTTAACCTACTGCTTTGGTGTTATGAAATGCTGGATTGTTTCAAAACATTAATATGCTCAAATAAGCAAGATTGTTTTAATTAATTCTTTTTCAGATCATTCTAGATGGAACCGCAGGCGGTCTGTTGTCTGCTCATGATATCTGCCAGAGGTTACAGCAGCTCAGTTGGGAACTCATCTTCCCAGAATGTCTAAGCTGCATCATCAGTCCCTGGAAGGAGGAAATCAAATGCATATTACTTTATAACTTCTAAGTGGAGATTAATTTTAGAGACAGCTGAAGTTTAATTTGTTGAGAAAGAACTTCAGATGCACTGTTGAGGATTCCAGGCAGACTGCTTTGCACTGAGCTGTGAAAAACACCATGGCTTCCAATAGTCAAGAACTGCTAAAAAGACTTTCAATTTTAGAATTAAATATATTTAGATACATTATTAGAGTAAGGGATTTTATAGGGAATAAGTACTTGTTCATCATATTGATGGATAATACCACATAAGCATCAACCAATAATATATGTGAACAGATATTTGTTATTTTAATCTGTTATTTAAAAGATACATTTGGAAAGCTTTAAATTTGGCTTTACTGAAAACATTTATTTAAAATTGTGTGGTAACATTCAGCATCCTGTTTGTAAGCACATACAAGCAAAATGTGTGGTGACAGTTTAGCATGACCAAGGCCTATAGAAACCAGCTCTCCCTCATACAAGGGGTTTTATTTTATGTTTATTTTGAAAATATCTGAGTGGTACACTGGCTGCAGAATTTTGTTTAAGGGAAAAGAATCGTGATCTGCATCTTTCAGCTGTACGCACCAAAAGAATTCACCATGAAGAATTAAAAGCCTGATCTAAGGGCCATATGAGATTTAAAATTTAAAGTATATCTGCTTGCTTGTGGGCACCATTCTAGCTGAACAAAACAAACATCTGCACTTGTGTATATTAATTTTCCATTTGATCCACACAAATAAAAGCATTCACAGTACAACATGATATCTACATTTGGAAAGTCCCTTAAATGTGAGATTATCTGAGATTACTTCTGCCTTAGCTGTAGCTATTCTTAACAGCATCATTCATATGAGTATGTTACACATTCTCATGTACACAATAATCCCAACAGTGGCCAAGACAGAGTTCTGTAAAAGCCATTCCACAAACTACTGCCTTCTCCCTAAACATTTTTTTGAGAAAAACCTCCAATTCTATCTAATACCTGTGAATCAAGTCTTGCAGGGTCTTTCATAAGCCCATGCACAGTAAGACACACCACTTATGTTCTACATTTTCATTCTGTCAAAGATAAAATTTGTCTGCAATCTCTCCGTTGCCACTTCCCTGATGTCTATTGTTTGTCATCCTCAGAGCTGAAACAATGTTCTGAAATATCTCAAGTCCTTTTAATTAAGACAATTGTAAGGATTTCTCAAATTTAAAAAGCAGCAACACACCTGAACAGTCAAGTTACCATTTAGTTTTCTCATCTGAACATGTGTACTAGTTTTTCCCTGAATTCTCAATGCACTGCCAAGATTAGCATTCAGATGAAGCTGAAATAGTTATCTGGATTACACAAAATCCTGAATGGCCCACCAAAATTAGCACTTGTCTGACATTGATTTAGCATCTGGATGACAGTAAATTTAAGTGGAACTTGATTTTTGCCTTCAGGAAAAAGGGAGTGCTTCCCAACAGAGCACTTCTATCAAACAGTGAAGCATGGGGATTCTCTTTGGCTCCAGTTTGCCAATAACAAAAAATATTCTTTCCATAACGAGCTGTACGTTGTGTCCTTTGTTATCAGCCTCACTCCTGACCACAACAATATTTACATCACTGACCTTCATATTTCATTGCTGCAACTCATCCTCAGGGACAAAGTTCCGTGTTATAAAAACTCAGGCAGTTGTAAAACACAGCAGCCCTATGTATTTAGCAACAGGTCATGGTGATAAGTTTGCCCTGGAGTTCAGCTGGCTATGCACGGAATGCAGAGTTTGATTTCAAAGTCTGTCCTGATAATCAAAGCTTTTGGTGAAACAGGATTTAAGCACCTGAGTGTCACGATACCCCTCTAAATTCTACTACAGCTGTAAAATCCTTGGCAAAAGAGGGAGGTTTCCAGGGCAGGGACAACATAACTTTTTCAGACACAGGATTTACACTTTGTATATTGCTCCCACAGCATACAGAACAAGGTTTATAAATAAACACTCTTTTGATCTGCCTTTTCCCATAAGCCTTATGTGTATACACAAGTATACATATAAACGCACACACGCACATGCACACGTACTCAGACACGAAGCTTCATCTCCTAAAAGCTGAGGAGGAAAAGAGATGTTTATTTTAAAGACGTTGCATACTTCAGTAATAGAGGAAAAATTTTTGCTCTTAAGAACTTAATTATGTGTTCTCTTTAGTCTCACTAAATTCACTAAAATTTCTGAAGCCTGAAGATACACCATTATGCAATGTATTAACTTGTTATTAAAAATGTAGTTTGTCATTTCATGACACCTGGAGAGCAATTTCCATGCCTCAACAATAAACAATTTTCTTACCACTTAAATTTCTGTGTAACTAGTAGTCTTATTTTGTGTCCCAGTTAGAGCTTCTACTGTTCCAGTTGCAGAATCTCAAGCCTGCTTTCCTAAGGAAACAATATGAAAGTAGTTGTGCACTCCATCCACCCATCTGTCAGACCCACATTGAGTCCACTGTTCAGTTTCAAAAAATTGCAGAGGAGCTAGAATGCTCTAAGACAATTTAAATTCTTCATGGAAATCAGTGGTTGCTGAGTGACAGAAATCAGAGAAAGGCGTCCTTTGAGGAAAAAGTTTCAGGGTAGGCTTGGCATTTTCTGTGATGCTGGTGGGGCTGAGTGGTGTATTCTGCTTCTGTACAAGCTGCACTCGCTGGGAGGGAGGAGAAACAGACCATGGAAGGATGGGTCCCTGTGGCCTGAAGAGAGGTGCAGAGACATGACCCAAACCCATATGAAACTAGACACTATTAATTTTTTTCCCAGATTAATTTTTATTTATTTTTGACAAACCCAACTGACGAATTTATATGCATAAGGGATGTAGAGCTGGAAGATCTTATGTATTCATGCAGTAGTGATTTTCCCAAGGAGGGAAAACTAACAGTTCCTAATAATAATAATAATATCAGTTCCTATATAATAATAATATATTCTACTAAGATTATTAATTTCTATCAAAATCTACTTGGATGGGATAGACTGAATATCCTACTTTACATTCTGGAGGCGTTTGTATCTCTTCATAAATCTTGTCCCTCAGGTTTTCATGTCATGCTCTTTAGTGACCTCTGAAATAGTTTTGGCAGACTGTATGAAGTTAAGAGTAAAGTAATGTCTCTATTAAATCAATGAATAACGGAAAAACTTCTAGCACATTTGCTTTCACTGCTAGTGACAGCCAGTATGACATGGACAGGGAGGGAAAGAGCATCCTCATTTCCCTTAGATAGGTTTTAGAGGCCTTACCATGGGGGCATGCAGGCAGGAAAACTTAAAAAAAGCATGCACAGCCCATTATACAGCAGTTATCTGTCTAAAAAGTGGACTTGAAATCAGAACAGTTTGTATTTCACAAACACTAAAGTTATTGGTACAAAATAATTCATCTGCAGCTGTTTGAGCATATTCAAATGCTACTGAAATGTCAAAGTCAATTGTATGAGACCACTTGAGGGATGGTGCAGTTTGCTTTCCATAAGCAAAGAGTGGGAAGAAAAGTGGAAAAATAAATCTCTGATAATTAAAATATGTTTTAATGGAAGTGTGGACAAGAAAGTTTGCTCCTCTCTCTGGTCTTGTGTAGAAAAAAAAAAAAAAGGTCAGTAAGAATAGCTGCACTTACTATGGTTTTTCTTAAGCTTCTTCCTTGATTTTGTAATTTGGAATTTCTGAAACAAATTATATGACTCAACTATGTAATCAGTGATGAGGGTCCATAGATAGGACATAGATGGGATCTGGGATCAGAAATTGTGTCAGACTACACCTCCTAATACGTTCATCTACATGCCTTGTAAGACTCTGATGTGTGACATGTCACATGAGTGACATGTTCTCTAAGCATTAGCCTGGAGTTATTCTCTGGATTATCAGAATTAACAGCTGCAGTCAGCTGGTCTCAAAATCTGAGGACTCAGTTTTATGAGATGTTACAGCGATGGTGTGTTTACCTCCTCCCTGTGAATGCATCTAACACTGATAGCGTCACCATTTTAAACACAAACCACAATCATTTTCTGTTACCAGCAGCACTAAGGGTCACATAGAGTAAGTCTAGATAATGCAAATAGTTGGACAAGTTAATTATATACTGGTTATTAATGAAACTATGACAAGAAAGCATTATTCACAGACTTCAAGGAGTAGAAATTAATAGTTGGCCCAGATTGTAACTGGACTACAAGCAACATATACATTCTTTTGGATGGAAGTAGGCTACATGTGGAAATTATATAAAACAGCTGGCACAGTCACGCATTGCCAGTTTTGCTGCCAGTGAAATAATTTAGGGAATCGTTTATACAGAAATTTTGCAGTTACTTTGTTACACAGAATATTTTGTGTATTACATAGGTATTTTTTAAAGTTCATTGTATAACTTGAAGCATACAGAGCTAAGAATGCCAGGTTTTCTATGGATTTGTGTCTTGAAAATTACATCATGTAACTCCTTGGTGTCTAAAATGGGCATTTCTCTGAAGCATTTTTGTAACTTCAGACAATACTGAGGCATCCGTTTCCATTAAGAATTTTTTAGTACGCTATGCCAAAACCAAAGTTGGTTTTGGTCAGCCAGGGGTTCAAAAAGTTATTACAGTAGGAATTCACTCCTTACCCATATTTGTGTCCTATAAGGATACTGGGTTTAAATGCCTACAATTATTAGTTTAATTTTGCATGAACAAATCTGTCCCTTAATCCACAGGGTATATTATTTTAAAGTCATTGAAAATGGGGCATGAGGACATGTCATATGTCACAAACTGAATATATCTCAAAATAGGTCAAAGGTAATTTGACAGATATCTGTGTCTTCCTGCTGTGTATCAGGCGTACATTCAAATCAAGAATTGTAGTGAGGGAGGAGTTAGTGTCTAATGAGCATTTTATAACTAGGTCCATTTATAAAGTAAGATGCAAACTGTAACATTCCACAAACTCTAATTTATATGTTATAGAAAGTAAAAATCCTTTTCTACAAAGGCAGTGGGGTATCAGACAATCTGTGTACTCTGACAAAGAGCTAGTCTGTCAGAGACTTCCTTCTGAGAACTATGGATTAATCACTTCATACCCTGTGCCTCAGCATTGTTTCCAGAACTTAAAAGTATCATCTACTGATCTGAATTTACGTTTTTAAATACATATTTTATATTTTATGCTTATAAGGTTGCTGTGGGAATTAATTCAAAAGACCATAACATGATAATTGCATGACTTCAGAATAAAATACTATTCCATATTTAAACTTAGTGGTTGAAGCTGATTTGATTTTCAAAGATCAAAACAATTAAATATAAATAGACAATACACAAATCACAAAATCTTAGAGGAGCAGCTAAATGGTCATATAAGTTATGAAATAGATACCATTCAGAATAGAGTCATAAATTTTCGAAATCTCTTATATCTTTTAAGTCTCCAGGATGTTGTATTATCTACCGCTTTGTACAACATAAAGGTTAATGGTTATTCAGAACAAGGCATTTTCTGGTTAGCAAGGGAATTAGTTACGTTTAGTTGGTCTCCTGGTAATCTGTTTTGTGATATTTTCCTTCAAGGCTAAGCTAATCAGTAGACAAAATTCCTCCTACCCACCAGCAAAGACTGGAGAGAGCCTTTGTCTTGTGGGAATGGCTGCGGCTATGCTCATTTCCCAAGATTTCTGGCAAAGCACTGTAGAAGAGTGCTGCACAGGTGAGAGCTGCTGCTTGAATCCCTTCTCCCAGGGAAGATCAGGAGCAAGGTGAGTAATGAGAAGTGCTTGTCTAAGTGAAGCCTTCAGTGCAGAAGGACCGTCTGTGGCAGTCCACGCCTGCACATGGAATTGTTGATAGTCATGCAAACCCCCAGAGAATTTGTGAACAGCTTGCTTACAATATTAAAAAGTAACTCAGAATCGATTATTTATTTTTTTTAACCTGGACTCGGCAGATGCTGTCTCGTAATGCTGTGGCCAGGTCCCTTCTTCCCTTCCTGACACTGGCAAATGTCACAAAGACCAAAAGACACATGGATAACAAAAAGAGCTTTTAAGGTACGTGTTACCTCGCCAGCTCTCCGCTCAGACGCAGGATTTAGTCCTTCTAAAACACAGCACATGCTGTGTGTTCCTGCCTTTCTGAATTATTTTCTGGGAGTTTTTTTCCCTCCCCCGCCCGTTTCCCAGGGAAGCAAGCCAGCCCATGGCGAGGCGATCCCACCTGGCTTCTCCCCCAGCCTGTGTGGGACACTGACCCCGTACAGCCTGCTCCAGCGGGGCTCTATCTCACAAGAGATGGGGGCACTCTCGCTGTGTGCGGGGACAGTTTCGTTTAGTCTCAGAACACTGCTTAGTCTCAGAATCCATGTATATGCCCCAAAGCTATTGGAAATTTCGCTAACACACTACGAGCAGGCCGCATTTGCCTTTCTGCGGTGCAGTAAAGCTATCAGAAAGACCGACAGCAGCAGCAGCAACACGTGAGATTTCCACACACACGACCTAAGACCAAGAAATTTCTCCCTTTTTATCTCTTTAACACTATCGCTGCCTGCCGGGACCTTGAGAGTGCTGGCTGGGGACACTGTGACTGTCCCTGGGGCACTGTGTGGACCATCGGTGGCACTGTGACTGTCCCTGGGGCACTGTGGACCGTCGGTGGCACTGTGGCTGTCCCTGGGGCACTGTGACTGTCCCTG